>SNQJ01S0097488.1:9677-41063 GCA_010110895.2 Picea sitchensis
TATGGGGCCATTTTTAGGCATCAAACGACACTTTTTAATGGTCCAAACCTTACTATGGAGAAATATTATTTATTCTACTTATTTATGGTCCAAACCTCGATTCATATCCTAACCCCTATTTTGAAAATATGATCAACTATATACGCCTTCATTAAATTTGAAATACATTTTTTGATGGAAATAGTGTTTTTTCTACATGTTATTTTATCTACTTCTGGATGTACTGAGGATTCCTTATTTATACAATAAATTCATAATATTCATGTATCACTTAAGGAAATTTAGGCTATCAACGATGTTTGATATTCTTGTACAAGGCTAAAAAGAAATCTATATATCCTTTTGTCATTGTAAATTTTCTGTTACCCCCCCCCCCTAACCCAGGGGTAACTAAGGAGATGATGTATCAAGGCCTGCAAGTAGAAGACATGGAGTGCTGAGAGCTAGATGACCAACTGAGCCCACATTGAGTAGATAGAGCCCCTCCTCTCCACAACACATCACCATTCATCGTCATGATCATAATAATGTCTGTCACACCAGCATGGCCCAAAAAGGATAGCAGGTCTTGCTTCATGAGGTAAAAAGTCCAGTCTCGTGGTAAGTATCACTTTAATAATTGAATCATTTGAACATGTTGTAAAGGGTCCTTTCTTGATTATGGAATTTTTTCTTGGAAATCATACCTTTTTCCTTTTTTAACTTTGGTGGTTGACAGGGATGATTTTAGGGGCTAAATTTCGCTCATGGGCTAATTTTCCATGGTTTTTCCAAAAATGAGATTCGCTATTTTAAAAATGATTCGCCCAAATTCTATAGGATACAATTATTTTACCTTAAAAATTGCCAAAATTTTATAAAAACTATATAAAATACTTAGAAATTTGAATATTTTTACAAAACATCGCCAATCATTTATAGTTAGCATATGAAGGATTAGTAAGATTCGCCAAGGTTTCTAAATTTTAAAATAAATTTCCATCCTTAAAATCATCCCTAGTGGTTGACATGGTTTCCTAGTAAGTGGGTAATCCTCGGGGAAATAGTTTCTACTGGGGGGTCTCCTTGAAGGATCATCGTACCATTCCCACTCATACTTACCACTTTACACACTTCTTCCCTTTTATTTCCTCATATTTTGGGTTTTTGTATTCATTCACCCCAAGAAGGGCTTGTACCTCATTCCATTAGAAGAAGGGGTTGAAGTCCCAGAGGTGCTGTACCTAGCACTTACAAGTCAAGTGCCATAACTTATCCTTCTATATGGTCTCCATAAGGTCCTAATAAAAGTGAAACTCTTCTCCATAAAAATGAAGTACCTTTAAAATAAAAATGTATCGCTTGATGGGGGAATGCATTGCAATGTCTTTTAATTTCTAGTGCATATGGAATTCAATGTGCTCTAACCTCAAGTGGCATTGTGATCTCATTTCCCTTTGTATAATCATCACCTCCTGTATCCTTACCCTTTTCAGTTTCTTAAGCATGTTGGGCACCCTAGACACCTACATCCTCTTCGGGAGTCTTGGGAAAAAGGAACTTCTTCAATTGGGGAACTAGTTGGATTTCGGGTCCTATTCATTATCTAACCCTGTGGTATCCCTTACATGTGTTTAGGTATATTGATTGTTGTTTTCCTCCCTTGTTTCCATAACCTTCTCCTCCTTTGAATCTTGAGTAGGCTTCTCATCATTTTGCAAGATTTCATGATCAATGGGGACACTTGTATTGTCCACCTGCTCATCATCTTTGGTCGGATCAATGATCTCAGAAGTCTCAAGAACTGTTGCATTATTTTATTTATCCTTCCTGAGACTCTATTTATTTTCTTTTTATACCTTGGTCTTTTCCAATTCTTCTTTTTCCTTTTGTCCCTCTATAGATTTCCTTTGTTTTTCATATAACTCCTCCTCTCCTTTACTTTGTTCTTCTATATCTTTCCTATTCTTTTCTTCTTATATCCATAAACTCTTGCTCTCTTTCTTTCCCTTTTTTACCTTTGTTCTATGCTTAGATAACAACTATTTAGTAGTATCCTCCTCTTATTTCCTTACACATAGCACTCAATGTTCGGACCATAAAAAATGGAAGACAAATAAAGGTCTTGTAAAAATGATGCATTGCAAACAAAGGGATGCAACACACCCTCCACAAAGGCACTCATAGATGAGACAATATGAGCCCTTGATATGTTAGGAAACCCATGCCCAAAATTTATAACCCCATCCACCTCATATTCACTACATGGCCTAGAGAGGGTATTCTTGGGAAACATTCCTTGATTTGGGGATTGGCCTACCCAATAGGGAAGCATGAAAACCCTCCCATACCTAAATTTGTAAAATTTTATAAGGTCTTTGAACATTTGTTTAGCTTGAAAAGGGGGAATTTAATGCACATGTTTGGGTGGTTCTTTTATTAAATGTGGCTTACTTGGCATGATACATGTGACTTGTGGACCATTAGAGGGTGTATTTGCTTGTCTTTGTAGGACCTTTCCCGGTGGAAGACATTATTGAAGGGACTAGGCCACTTGGACCTTCATAGGGGCTTGAAATACCTTTGGATGGAAATTGTGCCCCACTCATTGGAGGCCCAAGATGATGAACATTACACCTTAAGAGATGTCCCTAGAACATAATCAAGACCTAGAACCATGAAGAGAGGGGGATGCCACCTTACTATTCCACAACGTCCCTCTTGGAGAGATTGATGTCACACTTTTAGGATGATGTTTGGCCTTTGGGTGCACTTGGTGGTGTTGTGGGCTTGAAGCCCCACGTTCTTGCTTGATATGGGGATGATGTGGCACCTTCCTAGCATGATGTATTGGCTTTGGGAGGATCATCTTCACACGTTCTTGTTTGGAGGAGAGTTTTATGAGATAGTGTCCCATCATTTTATTATTTTGGTCATTTTGTAGCTTATGTGGGGAATAAAGAAAAACGATTTGCTAATTAAGCTTTGTAACTTAGGTTTTATCCTAAAATAATGGATTTAATTGTAAAGTGGATAAACTATGACTTGGGTTTCCTCATATAAATATGAGGCAAGTCATTTTCATTTGGATCATAAGTCATCACTTGATAATTCTCTCTTGGACTGAAATTTCAGCCTCTTTGGACAATTCATTCTCTCTCTCTCTCTCTCTCGTGAAATGGATGAAATACATGTTATTTGGAGTTCTAAAGGCTAGCAACTTTTCTTGGTGGTATTTATTCAGAAATTTGTGTATGGTATCTTGGTAGCAAGGGGTTATTGCATGCTATCTCTTGTATTTTGGTGATTATTTCTACAATTTATTGTCATTTTGCTTGTTAAATTTAAGAAATATATCTTAAACCCTAGGAAGATTAAAAGGACTCACACCCTCCACCAAGGTTTATTTATTTTTCTATTGAAGTGTATAAGGCTTACAATAGGAAGTAAGAGGAATTACACCATTGTTGCAAGGCTTAGCTAAGGTTTATTTCTCTAGGAAGTAAGAGGGTTTACACCCCTAGAGAAACTTCAAACCCTAGTTCATCTCAGATTTTAAGCTAGACGACTTGGAAGGAGTGTTGTTGGGTTTTATAAGGGTTTAACTCTCAACAAGGATATCTTCTTCCTCTTTGTATAACTTGTTTTCAAAGAAAGAAACTGTTAGGGACCTAACCCCTCACGTAGGTAGAATAATATATTTCCATGTAATAAAGGTCAATATTAATAATGCCTAACAATATGGAAGAATAATTCCAATGTAAGAAGACCTAATAGAAGCTTCCACTTCTAGAAGGATATTCCTCTAGAAGGTTCTTTTGATAGACATATTTAGTATAAATAGGATTCAAGGGTATGCAAATGTTTTTCTTGGATATTATTGTAATAGAGCTCTGCTCTTCTGGAGGTTTCCCCCTTGAAGAGGAAAGTGAACATTGCTCTCAGTAATCGAAGTGTTCTTTCTGGTATTATTTTGGCATCATTTTGGCATTGTTGTGGTGTTGTCTAGTTATATTGTTGTTCATCTACCATTTATAGCTATTGTTACGAGGAAAATATCTCTATGGCTAGGGGTAAACCACAACAGACGAAAATGACTGCAGAAATCAACTCTACTCTCAAGTATGCTATATAAACAAATATGCTAGCAAGACAAGATAAAATTCCTACCTCGTCCAAACGTTCGATGAAGTCCACCGTTGAGCAATTGACCCAAAGCAATATACCTACAACTAGTCCTCAACAACCAAGTAATGCAAGCATATGGTGATAATATATGATGTTATCGCATTCAATAGTGTAATCCATCAACATTCATAACAAATACACCCATGGAATAATAATTCAAATATTTTCAAGATGTTAGTTGGACGAGAAAAGAGTATTTCTATTAAGATATAATCAACATAAGTGAATGAGTTACAGACTTTCGTGTCGGTACGGTTTAGAATCGAGAAACTAAGTTCCTTCTAGCTGGGCCTCCACCACTTCAATCCTCCACCAAAGGCAAGCTCATGTAAGAGAGACAATGAAGTTCTCAATCAATAAGCGAAGATCTCGGGGGCTGAACAATGTGTTCAAACTTAAAGGATAAAGGGATGCATACTCAATGTGAAGTGAATAATTCCTCCAGAGTAACTTTTCTCTCAAAGTTGAATTCTTTCTCCTCTTTTCAATAGCTCGGATTTGGCCCATTTATAGCCTTGAAGTGGAACTGAAGGGCCGATTCAGAACATTTCCAGTATATGGAAGGCCAAGGATCATTGATCTCATGACGTGACATGGAAACCCAACACCATTTTTCAATTTTGGGCACATTTCCCGATGTACACTAGATGTATTGGTGCAACCTGCATATACTCATGTTGTATAGTAGGCAAGGTGCGTATATGTGGAAAAATTATATTTTTAGCTATGGGATTTGTAAAATCAAGTCTACATAGGGAAATGGAAAAAGGCCTTCTGTGCAAGATTTCATGGGGTGAGGCAAATATTTCTATAATAGATGCCCCCTAATGTGTGAGGTCAAAGGAGCATCTACGATGGCCAAAATACATTATAAAAACCCAGAAGTGGACTAATGGGGACCCAGCTGGAAGAACTAGTTTCTCATTAAAATTTGTACTGACTTTGCATACATGGCTTCCAATTTGAATTACACTGTAGATCCATGTGAAAATATACCAAACAACTGTCCATGGCCATGAACAGGAAAATGAAAATGCGGTTACATGCTAAAGGCTGTCATAGTCACGAACAAGGCCTAGTAAAATCAATCTCAAAATCAATCTAAAGATATTTGTATACAATGGAGTACAATCTGATCTCCCATGATCACTGAAGTCACACAGGTACTATTCTAATGAAAAGGTAGCACCAGCTCAGGAAAGATGCGACTACAAACTGATGTCTTCAAGTCTTCTACACAATCCGCCAAAGGTGAAATTCTACATCGTGTGAATAAATGAGTTGAGGTCGAACACAATGAGACTTCGTTTGATTACCGGTCATTGAGGTATACCATTAACAAACGCGAGACAACCTACCGATGATGAAAGTAGGTATCAAAGAACCAAGTACATTCTTACAAGTGTGAATAAGGGAGTCAGGGTTGAACACTTGAATAATCGGTCGATTAAGAGAAATTGATGTATTCCCAACTTTCGATGGCGAGAGAACCTGCCACTAATGAATGCAAGCCTCTAGGTACTCATAGGAATCTAGGTCTCATTTTCAGAATAGATGAGCTGAAGTCGATGGAAGGAGACCCACTGAAAGGAGAACATTAAGGCATCTCTTATCATTCAACACAAGGTACAAAGCAAGATCTTGATGATTTGGAGGAAATCAGACGAAGAACATGTTCTCGAACCAATGACCTTGTGCGTATTTCACGTGTGCCAAGTGCAAGCGGTACACAAAAAAGACCCTATAAATAACAGCCAATGAGGAAAACTACTGACAAAGGCGAGGAAACCACCAATAAGTCTAATGACATCCAAGACATTGCACAAATTCCAATGTGTGAATATATGTCTTGCCGTTGAAAATAAGGGAAACCACCCAATCAACGACCAATGATGAAATGTCGAGTGTTGGGTTCAAGGTTACCTACCAATGAGGAAAGTAGGACCATGGTGTGTAATAGGACTACAAATTCATGTGATTCTAAGACAAACTGAGGGTATGGACGACATGCAAAGTCAAGAGTTCTGAGGAATGGACGACACAAGTTGATAGACATCCTTTGAACTAGAGCATGAGACATATGGAAGACTCTGGCAGCATAGAATCAATGATGAAACCATGAGATGTAGGAGGCATCAATCAAAATATCCATAGGGACTGGAAGAGTAACCAGTCGGGGGAGTAAACTCTTTGTAATGAGATCAACTTCTTAAGGCCATGCTAAACCCAAAATTATGATGACAAGTGGACTCAAGAATTTTGTGCTCTATTCAAAGGTGACATGACTGCTACCAATATAAGATAATACTCCCTTCTTGCTCATCTTTTTTTGTTTTTTCATAGTCAAATGTATGCTATGATACAGAGGAGGAAACGAGTGTCACAAGTAAGAAAAACTGGTTCCAGCAGTGGAACATGCCTATGCTCAATGCAAGGAGGTGCATGCGGGAGATGGACACTCAGGGGAATGTTCCTTTCTGGGTATAGGGTGTCAAGTTGAAAAGGATATAAACGAGGCTCTACTTGGTTGAGGATGAAAAAATGCTGAGGAAAAATGGTTTGTAACACAAAGAGAGAACCAGACATAGGCTCAATACTGCAAGCAAGGGCATGAGATGCAATCACAACTTAACGCCAAAAAATATCATTTTTCATAATATTCGTCTACTTGGTTTGAAAAAGGGATAAAATTGTACCAAATAGGCGTCCTTTCAAATCCAATTTACGAGTGTGAAAGAGACAAGTTCACTCGACAATCTTTTCGCTTTTTTAAAACGAGTCAGAAAAGAGCTTAAATCAAACTCGCCTGAGAGTCCTCTAGGTATAGGTCGTCATGTTTATGAGTGAGAAATGAGGCTCAGCATAAATTCATGTATTAGTTGTAAGGGACTCCCAGTCCTACGGAAAAAATCTCTACATGGGCACCAAAATGGAGTAGGGGATCTAACTAGGGTACCCATGTTTGGTAAGTCTCTACCATTTGATAACGACACGTTGTGTAGCAGATGGAGGGTTTTGCGTCACTAAAAAATGGGTTCATTCCTAATGCATATGAGTGACTATTATAGGACAATGCAAATGTGTATGATGGAATGGATACCTATCCTATATGTTGGGTAGCGAAAATACATGTCCGTAGTTATGAACGGTCAACATAACGCTAAAAACCGCAAGAATCCCTGGCGAAAAATACAAAAACCAACTCAATACACTACTGTATTAGTCCATTAGGAGAAAATACGATATGAAACTATGTAAAGTGGGTAAAAACGACTATAAATAGTAACAAAAACCAAATTTTACTGTGTCATTTGACTTTTTTACCCAAATAGTGAATTTTGGACCAACTTACCTCCAATCTTCAACTAGTGATTGCGGGAGCTTCGAGTGATGGAATTATTGACCGTCTGGACTAGGTGATTCCTCTTCCCCTCCTCTTCCTTTCTAGTGGATTGAATTTTCTATTTAGGTTTCATTTTTAAAGTTATTTAAGGCACAAATTAGAGTTTTAGGTGTACGCGGGCTACCATTCATCAGGTCGCATATACGCGTGATTATATGCGGCTATCTAAAATAAACCCAATGTATACTTAACCCTATACATGACTGTGAATGTATCATCCCACGTACATATCTGTAAACAAAGTTTTTGATAGTTGCTAACTCAAAAAGTGATGTTTCTCTAGCAGGATAGTGCTAGAATGGAGGGAAAGGGAACATGAGGAGGTAGATGTTGCTATGGAAAGAGATCTAGGGGCCCAAATGGCCTTGAAAAGATATGGGTTGTATAATTTTTGGGCACTCAAAGGGATGAGGGCCCAAGTGAGGTTGCTACAGTTGCTCATGGATTACTAGGATCCAGACAGTGAGAGTTTCAACCTTGATGGGCAACTATTAAGGATTGAAGTCGAGGATATATATATCTTGACGGGGTTGTCGCGTCGGGGTGAGGTGGTGAACCTCAAAGCCTAGCGATATGGGAGCAGTATGAATATAGAAGAGTACATAAACGTTCATTGTATAGAAGGGACCAAGAAGGTCGAGAGTTGACTCCCCATCCGAGCGATAAACAAGCTAAGCCTCAAGATTATTGTCCTCGTTTTGACCCGGATCACAGGATCGACTTCGTTGCACTGGGAATCGAGGCCGCTTATGTTATACTCTGTAGAGTGTTTGAGACCCACGATGTATGATTGGTGCACCTCACTACTGGATAATATGAAGAGCCAATTGATAGAATGCAAACAGGTTGACAAGAGGAACTTCGGGTTTGCATCTACCTTATGTAGATTTTTCTTCGAGAAGTTTACAGGTTTGGGATCTAGAGTTGAGATCATTCCTCAAGGACCTAGCGATCCATCCATGGCACGGTGGAACGAGGTGATGAGACAACATGAGGGAGGTAGGGTGCCCACACCCTACAACAATGATATCTTTTACTGGTGGAGATGGCAGGTCATTGCTTTGGATGACTACCCCTATGCAGGGATCGACTTCATAGGGGACCCTGACATGCCATTGCCACTAGGGACTACCTACAGGGACATAGGTATGTCAAAGTTTTTAAATATTTCATTTTATTGTATTTTTTTATAGGAAAACAAAAATATTTTTGGATTATGTTTAAGTACTAACTAGACAAGTGTGTGACGCAGACGTAGGTCTGCGACGGCTGGACGGGCTTCCATGACATCGTCGGAGGTACTAAGGAGATGAGGCGACAAGAGGAGAAGTAGAGATAGTCCTTCAAAACGTGTAGGGAAACCTGTCTCATTTGACACATAGGATTCTGATGGTTTAGGTAGAGTATCTGCGAGAGGCCATGCAATGACAGGTGGTTGGCGTGCCCAGAGCTTGGGTGTGACTCTTTTGGCTTCTCGTAAACGTCATAGTTTATTATCATGACACACATCTGACGCCACAGGCATAAATGTCATGGATTTTTTATTATCAGTTGTATGTGTGTTGAGGGTGTTGGCCCCAATTTTGTACTATAAACATCATATTTTTTGAAATATATATAAAACATGGTTCTTTGGCTTTACTTATATTACAATGTGTACATTGATGAAAATGTTTTCTTTGCTTTAGTTATGTGACAAATTCCAATCTAAAAATAAATTAGCATAAGCATCAGATACATAATTAGAACTCCTAGGTATGTCATGATAAGTAATAAAATCAAACTGTTGTTCTAAAAGACATACCCGAAGGAATCGTCGGAGTAATGTAGGATCCCGCACACGGTAACTACCATTCAACTAACATAATAATAACTAGGAATCCAGACGAACCTCCAAAGAGAGAATACCATGTGAAATGGCATCATGAAAAATTTCTATAACGATGCTATATTCAGCCACATTAGTCGTGGATGGCCCTAGGCATACACCACCTGAAGACACTAGTAGAACCTCGGGTGAGTAAACCACCCAAGCGGTGGAAGCCATGTTTCGTGTATGACGACTGGATCCATCTACAAATCCTAAGTAGACTGAAGACTCCGTTGACATCTGCCAACCAACAAAAAACTCGATAGGCAATCTGAAGACAAAAAATAAATGGAAAAGATATATACACTAAATTACATTAGTATACAAAGAGTTACACCCAAGCTTGGGGTTCAAGAATAATATCTTTTCAAGTAGAGCCCATTCCTAGGCTCGACCAACATGTTCCCTTGATAATCTTCTAATTCATAGGATCCTTTTTCTAAAACAAGTCGCATGATATAGGGACCGTGACACATGGGTTTGAACTTTCCTTCCCCCAACGGTTCTTTGGCTTGATCATATAAAGGGACCAAGTCACCCTTAGCGTACAACTGAGGACAGACAGACTTATCATATTGGACCTTGACACGTATTTTATTTTCTTTGATAGCTGTAGAGGCGTCTCGACATTGCTTGTCAAGGCTCTCTAGTTGTACGAGGCGTCACTCGAGATCGGAAGCGTGAGGGAGGAGTGCGAATGCCAATAAAAGATAATGGATTTCACATTCAATAGGTAATATTGACTCCACGCCGTGTACTAATTGGAAAGGAGAAAATCCAGTGGCAGTATTCACCGAGATTTGGTATGCCCAAAGTGCGGGATATAGCATAATATGTCAATCATATTTGTTCTGGCTGACAATTTTTTGCAAAATGGTCTTGAGAGACTTGTTGATGGCCTCTACCTGTCCATTTTCCTGGGGGTAGTAAGGGGAAGAATGACTACCATGATCAGTGACAATCTCACTTGGGATATCGAATCTGGTGATAATTTGATTGAATATGAAGAAGGCGACAATTTTCCCGTCGTATTTAACTGTAGGTGTTAGCGCTCAATTTTTCCAGTACATTTTGAGAGCGTTTTCAACATATTTATGTTGAAATTAACAAATCCCTTTGAGTGTTTGCCAATATCTTGACCTCTAAATTTCCCATCAAGTCTTGATAGCTTTAATGGGTCATTTTCCCCAGAAATCCTTTGGTTATGCCTTCTTAACCTGCATTCCAAAAAGCACAATAATTATTATCATTTTTCTAAAACCCTAGTTTTTGTCATTTTAGATTTGCAATTGTAATTTTTACCAAATAAAAAAAAAAGGGTGTGTTCTTCTAATCCTATGCTAATACCATATATAAATTGCATATTACTAAGTCTACAGGCCTCTTGGGTCTTATGAATTTATTCAAAATTTGGAATAGCCCACAGGCCCAATTCACAAGTTGACACACAAAGCCAGTCCACGAGTCAAGCTATGAGCCAAACCATGAGTCAAGCCACAAATCACCAAAGCGCAAGCGTCAAACTCCATACTCCTCTCACCTCATCGATTATATGTCATGGGCATGGGTGCATATCAAGTTGATAAGATTCTAAATCCTGATACATGCGGGATTATAGTCAACAAATAAACAAAACGCAGAGACAAGTGCCAGATTGATGATACAAGTGCCATCTTTGTAAATATCAAGGGTCTCATTTCACCAACATGCCAAGAAGACAAATGAGTTGTTGGTGCTGAGTGATTGTAGGTGTTGAGTTGTTTTCGGCTACTAGGTTCAGGCATCGATGTTTGATGTTTACCATTATACAACAAGTGCTAGGATTTTTACAAATAGTCTATGGATTAGCTGCTCGAGGAGTTCATTATTTACATCGTCCTAGGGACACTCTTCAAGATGTTGGATTTATTCTTCTTCCAGAACTTGGGCAAGATAAGGAATATATTACTGCCTAGTCCTAATTATCACTGTCATGAGGGGTCTAAACTTGCTCGTCTTCCTCATCCTGTTGGTATACTTGAAGTACTATTGATTAATTTTCCACGTGGAGTGATCTTTGGTTGTGGAGACTTGATTTTTTCAGTACATATGATCTTCACATTGGTTTTTGTACTAACATATAAGAAGTATGGAACAAAAGGTGGATTAAACAGATAACTTGGTTGGTGGCTGTTATTTTAATCCTTTTGATTATATCTTCTTGTAAATACTACACAATGGATGTTGTTGTTGCTTGATATACCATGAGTTTGGTGGTCTACTTTGTGGATTGACAACTGTCTAAAGAAGGAACAAAACGTTTAGGTCCTGGTGGTTCAGTACCCTTATTTCATATAAATGGTAGAGACAAAGATAACAGAACTAAAGAAGAGCATCATAAAGCCCATGAATGGCAATTCAGGGGACTCACCTGACTGGAGACAGAGGTCCCAGGTGAACGAGAAAGCACTAGAGGATGGAAACCCCATTCTTAATGAAATTGTTATGAACGGGACTTGATCTGTATTAACACCAATTATCAAGCACTTGGGATAAAAGTTTGAAACAAACACCTGCAAGCAACACAATAGGGGTTAACGTTCAGTGCCAAAGTGCATCCATCAGGCCTTGGGACATGCTCAAGCAGTTTCCAATTGCAAATCACTGCAGAGGCTTGATGTTTTGAAAGATCAAAGCCAGTACAAATCAGCATGAGGAAGTTCCCATTTTAGAAACAGGTGATTTGTTTCTCGAAGATACAAAATCTAACAGATCACATGCCGCCAATGCAATGCAAAACCATGAAAGACAAGTGGTTCATCATGAACATTTGGGTGCTACGAAATTAGTGGTGTGCTATAGAATTTTCGGGTGCTACCAAAAGATCAGTTATAGAGGGCATTAAAAGGTGGCAGAGTTTTCCAATTTTCAGGCAACATCTTTGGTACTCGAGACAATTCGAGCAACATCTTTCTACTTACAATGTTTTCTGTTTAACTAGTTCCTAGGAGTTAGTTAGTGTTTACATGTGTCAGTCCTTGCAACAATAATTCTATTTTTAGAGACAAAGATTGATGACTCGAGTCTTGAGGGCTGAGGGCATCTCTCTCTATATATGTACATGTAAAGGGCTACAGACAAAGAGGGTGAGGCACAAGAGTAGTGCTCTGTTTGGTTGTAGCTTTCATTTTCAGTTTAATAAAATAGTGCAGAGGCATGGTTTTTCTAGATCATAGATTCTTATGATTTTGTTTACAGAGTTTGTCTATTTCTTAGTTTCAATACCATTTCATATGTTCTTATTATCATTCCTTCTCGATTTGTAACTGTTTTTGGAATGGAATTCATCCTTTTTGTTAGATGCTCTGTTGTAGGACTGGTTATAGATTGTTTCTTGTAGAGAACTGAAGGCCCATAACTCATCCTTTGTTAGATTCTCTGTCCCAACAGTCTCTTTCCACTACTTTATATAAGGAACTCACTCTTTGCTAAGCTCTCTTTGTATTTTGATATGTTTTCTCTCTATTCTGTTGTCATACACTTATGAATCCTTCTCTCTGTAAACGTTTTCTACCTCACCTTTGTTCCATTGATTTCCATTGCCGAACACTCATATTATTTGCATGATCATTTGACTCCATTCCCAATGGACTACCTTCCCTGCCCCACTCACAAAACCTAACAAACCAAATTATCCAATCAACCATTTTTATTTATGATGTGCTAGGCTTGCACTTGAGCAGTCCAAGAGAAACTTATAGCGCTAACATTTTGGTGCCGCTGTCGGGGAATGAAAGTGAAGATATTTTCCCTGGGAGAATGACATAGATCTGACTTTGATGGCAAACAAAGGAAGGATGTAGAATTGAATGTAGCAATCTGCCTAGTGACTCCATGATTAAAGACTCCACTGGGGAGGATCCGGTTGACAGAAAGATGAAGGGGATGAATTCTAAATCTAGGTATTAGTTCATTAGTATTCTACATGAACTTTTTCTATTCTTTATTATCTTTTTCATGCTTTTCCCTTCACATGTCAAGAGGATTATTTTCTGTTTTTTTTATTCTGATGATCGTCAACCTACCTTCATATATCCAACCTTAGAAGAGGAAATATTGCAGCCTTATGTTGTTGATGTTGATCCTATATCCTCATCATAGCCTGTTCCTAAAGATGAGTTCTGCATTCCAATTTCTCCTGAATCAGATCATTCCTATGACTTTGTGGAGGTTGTAATTGATTCAAAACCTACTCAGACTTCAACACCTTTTGCCTTAACTTCTGAACTTTGTCATCAACCTGTTAACTTTCGTGATCAACTCACTGCTTTTCAAACTAAAATCAGAATGAATATGTTCAAGCCTTTAAGGCTACCCTATCTCCTTCATCCTTATCCTCTTGACTACCTTGAGTATCTTCCCCGGTTTTCTGAAGAGGATCATGTCTCTATTGAGGGTCATTTAGGGGCCTTTGAGAATTTTGTTGATCAATTCGAGATTGTTCATGATGATGTGATCATGAGATTGTTCTCTAAGTCTTTGTTCAAATATGCTTCTATATGGTTTAAAGGTCTGAGAGTTGATTCCATTGGTTCTTGGATCAAGTTGTCTAATAGTTTTTTGAAGCATTGGAGTGAGAACAAATCTCTTGATTTGTATCTCGCTGATTTTTATGCTTTGAAGAGAAAGGAGGACAAAGCTTTGCCTGTCTTCAATCGAAGGTTATACAACATTTATCATGATATGCCTTTGGAGATCCGACCTACAAAGACTGCAACCATGGTATATTATGTTATGGGTATGCATTCAAAGATTTCCCTTCTCCTGTTAGAAAGGAAGTCTTCATCCTTAAGACAATTGTTTGAGGATGCAAAAGGAGTGGAGGAGAACATCCGTGCCTCGAGGGGGATCCGAGATCGAGATTGTTTTGAAAATCTGCATGCACATGAACAAGGAAAATGTCAGTATGGTTCAGATTTTGAACAGGAAGGTTATGGATGTGAAGTAGTTTTGGAACAACAAGCATATGAGTTTATTTCCGATTGTGAATCGGATTCTTCAGTGTTTACAAATGTTTCAATGGATTGGTGTGCATGTCAAATTCTTGAAAATGAAATAGTTGATGAATGCATTGACAACTACATGTTTCTAGCTGGTCATAGTCCTTGTGATTTAAAAACTTCTTTGTCATCATCTTATGATCATTATTCTGAAGAGGGAAAGACTACCATTTTTGATGTCACAACTTGCTCTCAAAAGAACAAGAAATTCATCAGTCTCCCAACAAAGAGGCTGTCATAGATGTGCAGGTGTTTTCCATAGATCAATACGTTTCTGAGCTTAGTTTCAAATATCTGGTGGTAGCCTTCATGGAATCATACATTTCAAAGAACTTGAAAATTTCAGATTTCCTTAGCTCGCCAATGTTTCTAAGTGAGTATGGTTTCCTGAACAAGTTTTTATTACTGCTATTATATTTTAGACATCATCTGTTGATTGGTGGTATAGATGAGATTATTTCAGTATTGAAGTTGCTTGGATGGCTATTATAGAAGTCATCCTTTACTTAATCAAATTGCAGACCTGGTTAGAGTAGGGTAGTGCAATGAATAAGCTATTTTCCCGAGCATTTATTTTCTTCCAGTTTGCAGCAGAAGTAGCAGTCAGTGTGTTAGGATAATGATAGTTTTTGAAGGTTTTCAGACGATCAGTTGCACAAGCCAGATGATTCCATATCCCAATGGTAAAGGTGACTAGAACTCCTAGTTTCTTGGAGCCTTGCAGGGAGGACTCCATCCCAATTGGAGCCAGTTGTTAACGCTCAATTTTTCGAGTACATTTTGAGAGCGTTTTCAACATATTTATGTTGAATTATCAAATCCCTTTGAGTCTTTTCCAATTTCTTGACCTCTAAATTTCCCATCAAGTCTTGATAGCTTTAATGGGTCATTTTCCCCAGAAATCCTTTGGCTATTCCTTCTTAAATTGCATTCCAAAAAACACAATAATTATTATCATTTTTCTAAAACCCTAGTTTTTGTCTTTTTAGATTTGCAATTGTAATTTTTACCAAATAAAAAAAAGGGGGTGTGTTCTTCTAATCCTATGCTAATACCATATATTAATTGCATATTCCTAAGTATACAAGCCTCTCAGGTCTTACGACTTTATTCAAAATTTGGAAGAGCCCACAGGCCCAATTCACAATTCGACACAGAAAGCCAGTCCATGAGTCAAGCTATGAGCCAAACCACGAGTCAAGCCACATATCACCAAAGCGCAAGCGCCAAACTCCATAATCCTCTCGCCTCATCGATTATATTTCATGGGCAAGGGCGCATATCAAGTTGATAAGCTTATAAATCCCGATACATGTGGGATTCTACTTAGCAAATAAACAAAACGTAGAGACAAGTGCTAGATCGATGATACATGTGCCATGCTTGCAAATATCGAGGGTCTCGTTTCACCAACATGCCAAGAAGACAAATGAGTTGTTGGTGCTGAGTGATTGCAGGTGTTGAGTTGTTGTCGGCTACCAGGTTCAGGCACCGATGTTCGATGTTTACCATTATACAACAGGTGCCAGGATTTTGCAAATAGTCTATGGATTAGATGCCCGAGGAGTTCATTATTTACATCATCTTGGAGACACTCTTCAAGATGTTGGATTTCTGCTTCTTCTAGAACTTGGGAAAGATAAGGAATATATTACTGCCTAGTCCTAATTATCACTATCGTGAGGGGTCTAAACTTGATCGTCTTCCTCGTCGTGTTGGTATACTTGAAGTAATGTTGATTAATTTTCCACATGGAGTGATCTATGGTTGTGGAGACTTGATTTTTTCAACAGATATGATCTTCACATTGGTTTTTGTACTAATGTATCAGAAGTATGGAACAAAAGGTGGCTTAAACAGATAGCTTGGTTGGTGGCTGTTATTTTAAGCCTTTTGATTATAGCTTCTCGTAAATACTACACAGTGGATGTTGTTGTTTCCTGGTATACCATGAATTTGGTGGTCTACTTTGTGGATTGGCAGCTTTCTGAAGAAGGAACATAACGTTCAGGTCCTGGTGGCTCAGTACCCTTATTGCCTATAAATGGTAGAGACAAAGACAACAGAACTAAAGAAGAGCATCATAAAGCCCATGAATGGCAATTCAGGGGACTCACCTGACTGGAGACAAAGGTCCCAGGTGAACGAGAAAGTACTAGAGGATGGAAACCCCATTCGTAATGAAATTGTCATGAACGAGACTTGATCTATATTAACACCAATTATCGAGCACTTGAGATAAAATTTTGAAACAAACACCTGCAAGAAAAACAATAGGGGTTAATGTTTAGTGCCAAAGTGTAGCCATCAGGCCTTGGGACATGCTCAGACAGTTTCCAATTGCAAATCACTGCAGAGGCTTACTGTTTTAAAAGATTAGAGCCAGTACAAATCAGCATGAGGAAGTTCCCGTTTTAGAAACAAGTGATTTGTTTCTCGAAGATACAGAATCTAACACATCACAAGCAACCAATGCAATGCAAAACCATGAAAGACAAGTGGTTCATCATGAACATTTGGGCGCTACGAAATCAATGGTGCGCTATGGAATTTTCGGGTGCTACCAAAAGATCAGTTACAGAGGGCATTAACAGGTGGTAGATTTTTCCAGTATTCAGGCAACATATTTGGTACTCGAGACAATTCGGGCAACATCTTTCTACTTAAAATGTTTTTTGTTTAACTAGTTCCTAGGAATTAGTTAGTGTTTACATGTGTCAGTCCTTGTAAGAATTCTTCTATTTTTAGAGACAAATATTGATGACTCGAGTCTTCAGGGCTGAGGGAATCTCTCTCTATATATGTACATGTAAAGGGATACAAACAGAGAGGGTGAATCACATGAGTAGTGCTCTGTTTGGTTGTAGCTTTTATTTTCAGTTTAATAAAACAGTGCAGAGGCATGGTTTTTCTAGATCAGAGATTCTTGTGATGTTGTTTACAAAGTTTGTCTATTGCTTAGTTTCAATACCATTTCATATGATCTTATTATCATTCCTTCTCGATTTGTAACTGTTTTTGGAATGGAATTCATCCTTTTTGTTAGATGCTCTGTTGTAGGACTGGTTATAGATTGTTTCTTGCAGAGAAATGAAGGCCCATAACTCATCCTTTGTTAGCTACTCTGTCCCAACAGTCTCTTTCCACTGATTTATACAAGGAACTCACTCTTTTCTAAGTGCTCTTTGTATTTTTATATGTTTTCTCTCTATTCTGTTGTCATACACTTATGAATTCTTCTCTTTGTAAACAATTTCTACCTCACTTTTGTTCCACTGATTTCCATTGTCAAACACTCATATTATTTGCATGATCATTTGAATCCATGCCCAATGGACTACCCTCCCTGCCCCACTCACAAAACCTAAAAACCCAAATTATCCAATCAAACATTTTTATTTATGATGTACTAGGCTTGCACTTGAGTAGTCCAAGAGAAAGTTCTAGCGCTAACGGTAGGCATGGCCTCGAACCACTTAGTAAAGTAGTCTACGACCACGATAATGTGTTGACGCCCCCCAATCGAAGTTGGGTTTCAATCCACAAATTCCACCCCCCACTTGGTGAAGGGACCAATGATAATGACTGGATGGAGAGTGGCTGGATGCGAGCGCATTTTTTGAGTGAACACCTAGCAGGGGTGACACTTCTTAACCACTTCAACGCAATCTTTAAAGATAGATGGCCAGAAATAACCATCTCGCAAAATTTTCTGGGTTATCGCAAGCCCTGATAGATGACCACCACAAGACCCACTGTAGCAATCATTTATAACCGACTCAGATTCTTCGTGATTTAAACAACAACGCAGAATATTGTCTATTCCTCGACGATACAGAGTGTCATTGACGATAATGTAATTATTGGCTTGGTATCGTACACATCGTTGGTCATCTCGCGAGAGATGTTGAGGGAAATTCAAAGTTTGAAGATAGAGAACAATGTATCCATACTAGAGGTCAGATGATGAGACAAGGAAAATGTTTTCATCTGCAAAATAATCAACATGAATAACATCCTTGTCCAATCATGGGAATTTGGATATTATCTCTGCAAAGATTAGTGATTTCTTGGATTTTGCAGAAGCAAAATCGAGATCGAATTCTTGTAAAATGACAATCCATTTATTGTATTCCCCCCCCATGATACACCTGGTAAGGACGTATTGAAATGGATTGACATCGACAACCACAATAGTTTTTCAAAGCAATATATAATGGCGTTATCATTGAACTGCGTGGACGACAACCAAAGCTAGATTTTCAATGTGAGAATATTTGAGCTCAGGACCGACTAAGCTTCGACTAAGATAGTAGATGACATGCTCGTCGAGCTCATCATCCTCTTGAACCAAAACCATACCAATCGTCTCTTCGAACGTTGCGACATAAAGAAAGTAATCCCTACTGTAGTCAAGAGACTTCAACAAAGGCATCGATATCGAGGCTTTCTTTAAGCATCGAAGGATTTCTAGGCTCCCTCATCCCAGATAAAAGGGGTGTCCTTCTTCAAAAGATGCATGCAAACCTTAGTAATATTGACATCGTTTAATATAAACCGACGTAAAAATTTATCTTTCCCCTGTAAACCTTGAAGTTGTTGAATAGTGTGTGGGGGAGGCAATCAAAGTATTTCCTCAACCTTTAATGGATCTACCATGATCCTGGTCTCAGAGAATAAAAATCCTAGAAGACGTCCATACCTAATGCAAAAGATGCATTTATGAGGGTTCAACCCTATTCTATAATGACGACATCTTTCAAAAACTAGCCGAAGGTGCTTAGGGTGATCCACTCTCTTACGAGAGTGAGAAGCAAGATCGCCAAGATAATTTTTGACTATATGCTTAAGATCATGGAACGCGAAGGTCATAGCATGTTGGAAGGTTGCTCCGACATTTTTAAGGCTGAAAGGAATCTTCCGGTATGTGAAAGTACGCCAAGGACAAATAAAGGCTGTCTTATGTTGATCCTCGAGTTTAATTTGAATTTGGTTATAACCTGAAAATCTGTTCATGAAAGAAAAAACTTTGCTTCCCGCACACTTGTTGAGAATCTGATCGATGAAAGGCGTCAGGAAGTTGTCTTTAGGACAGGATTTGTTTAGGTCACAAAATTCCATGCATACATGGATGGTTCCTTTCTTCTTATTCACATGAACTGAATTGGATATCCATTCAGTCAAGGGAACCAAGTAGATAAAGCCAACATTAAGAAATTTCTCTACCTCTGCCTTAATAGCAGGGGCCTTCCGGGGATTGACAACTCTAAGACGTTGTTGAACAGGCTTAGCATCTAGGTAAGTTTTAATCTCATGCTCAACAATTCGTGGGTCGATTCCTGGCATCTCTTCATATGACTAAGAAAATACATCCCAAAATTCCTTGAAGAGCTCGATGTAGAACAAGATTTCTTCTGGCGAACAATCCGCACCGATGTGTACATTTTCAATCTTGCCAGGGGTATGAGAGATATTTATCGTGACAGTAGGGGAGATACTCGCCATATTTCCTTCGGCATAATTGTCATGCATATCAATTAGAACTATGACGTGACCGACTATCTCGCTCAGAGTAGATTGAAAGTCATCTTGCTTGATTCTAGAAAGCTCTAGGAGAAAATAAGAGCGACGATGCATATCATCCCAAGGTTTTTCAGAACCATTCATGGCCTCGATGATAGCTTCATCCAAGGATAAATTCTCATCAAGGAAATCATGTGAACAAGACAATGAAGTGGCCCACACGATCTTAAGAACAAGATCCTCCTCGTCCGTCTGGGAGGTAATAGGATCGGGATAGGTGGAAGAGTCAAGAAAAACTTGATACACTATCTCTGATACTGACAGTGGCATGGCCATTCCAGCATGTGACTGACCTTCATAAGACGCAGTTGAGGAAGGTAGGGTCCAAGGATCGTTAAAATAGGAAGTGCGGAAAATAACGGACCTCTCTGATGAAACGGACCTACTGGACATGGTGTAAACATGGTGAATCAGTGCCATGAAGTCGAAGGTACCCATAAGGGATGAATACATTCCAACATTGATATTCTCAATTGCTGGCTGAGAATTTTCGACCATGGGGATCGACGGTCGAACAGATGCACTAGGGCTAGCATACACAAAGGACAACTAGTCGATCGTCATGATCTTCCCATCATGAGGAAAGCAAAGAGTGAGGAATATGGACGATACGACGAAGGTCATAACATAATTCCAATTGCATCCTAGTAACAAGTTATAATCGAGGGGCACATCAACTAAATCGACATCCACCTCTACCATCTTCCCACCTAACTGGACCAGAAAGGCTGGAAAAATACCATGAGGGCGGAAGGAATGACCGTCAAAATAAGTCAACATGGTCGAAGACTGGGAGAGAGTCGGAGAGCCGAGAGATTTCCAACAGATCAGGGACATCACACATGTTGCAGTGCCTTCATCAACAACTGCATGGTTTATGGTATACTTCGAGTAACCCACGTGGATTTGGAATGCCACATGGTAAGGCAAGTGAGGCTTCATATCTGTGATGTCAAACTTGATAAATTTTGAGCCACTGGGGTCTAGAGATCCTAACACAGATAGAAAGGCATTCCTCTATGAAGGACACGTCTGGAGTACCTCCAGGGCCGACATCGCATAAAGGGTTTGACCAAGGTCCTCAACAATAGAGTAATTATGTGTGGCTCTAGCATTTGGATTGTGGGTAGAGCGCTTGATTACTCATTTTTAAATATGAGGGGGTGGCTCTAGTTTTTTGATCTACAAGGGCATCTCCGAAGGAGGAGGATATTATAGACTAGGTACAGTTTTTGGAGAGCTGTAATCGCGAGACCGAGTGGCTACATTAGCCTGAGAATTGACCATATTGATGCACAAACAGTCATCGTCTTGTGCCGGTGGGTTTTGACTCCCACCGGCCACATTTCTGGCATTTTAGGAGCTCGAGGCCATGTGTTGGTTATGTCGAAAAGGATTCGTCAGCATGACAGGCGGTAGAGATAAGAGCCTCGCAGCTTCCACAATTTTGGGGCATAAATGAGTAAGATGATCGTCTGTACAAAGATTACAAGGAAATTTCACCTTACGCCTTTCTTTCTTGCCCTCACCAACATTTTTATTCGTCCTCTCATTATTACCATTGTCCTTGGGTTTATTATTATTCTTCCCACCCTTACGATTATTATTACATCACTTATTCTTATTCCCTGCTGGTTGTTGGTTACCATTTGGGCCAGTTGATGATTGGATAGAATGTACATCCGTCAACTGAGTGGGGTTGGAAGACACAGACGAAGCTGGACCTCCTATAGACTGGTTTAGATACAACTCTTTCAAATGGCTTGTCACCGAGTCTGCGGATTTCACATTGGTGGAGCCTATAATGCCATCGGCATGAGGTCCGAGATTTTTCCTAGGGTCATAGTTTGACCTCGATGCGTTCGGAAGAATCTCATATAACATCCCAGATTGAGCATATATAAGATCTAACTGATGGTCTTTGAAGATTGCTTCTTCGTCATATGTAACCCCGGATGTAGCAAAATCCTTCGAAATAGGAGGTTGTAAGGACTTAAGGAACCACTCTAACAGGAATTCTGAAGGTATACAGGTCTTGATCAACCTCTTCCATCTATGAAAATCCTAGATGTGATCCGAGATATGAGTGTATTTTTCCAGGCATAAGGTTGAAATAAGTTCTAGGCTAGCATCGTAACGAATTGACAATTGGAAGTGGTTAAGGAAGACTAGAACCATCTGACTAAATGTCCCGTATGCCCCCCTAGGTAGCTCGATATACAATTTTGTGACAACCCCTATGAGGGTGCATTGAAATAATATTAACCGAATGGAATCATCATTAAGGGAATTCGAAGAGCACCATAAGTGAAAGGTGGTAATGTGATCACCAGGGTCCTCGCTATTCTTGCATTCGAATTTCAGAATATCCGAAGGAAGCTTGGTGGGAATGAGGGGCCATGTAGGATCATGACACATAGGATCGTTCATCAACTTAGAAAAATCTAGTAGGTTGAGCGTGGCTAGAAAAGGGAGGCGAGGTTGTGGCATCTGGCCCCAAGCTCCCTGGAAAGATTGTGTTTGGGGAATCACATCCCATTCAGGGTTCTGGTAAACACCATGGCCTTTTTTGGGATTGTAAGACCCTTATCCAGGCTGATTCATAAGAGGTTTGTTGGGCATCATTCCAGTAGGAATGTTCTGATGAGGGTTATAAAAACTACCCCCAACCGAAGTGGATTTGGGTTGGGGGTTTCCCAAGGTGTGAAACTAACATCCTCCGGTTGTGAATACAGAGGATAAAGGTGGATTCGTGATGCCAAACCTGTTGGTTAGAATTGACACTGAGGAGGTGAGCGTAAAGGAAAAAACTTGAGTAGAATCTTATCCGCCAGGTTGGTTACTCCACCCATAAGCAACAGGATTAGACCCAGGGTTAAAAGAAGGAAGGCCTCCCACGGTAGGATTCATTTGAGGGATTTGAGAGCCACACAAAAAGAATGGAGTATAAGGATAATTTGTGCCCCCAAGTCCAATGCTAGTATTAGGGCCAGTGGTTGGGATGCAGTTTGAAAACTACAAAGTAAAATTTAGCATACCATAGGAAAAAGGACTAGAGGCCATCAATATGGACTGAACATTATAGCCTGGTGAGTGACCAAGATACCCAAATGGGTTCGTGGAAATGGGTTGAGTATTCACTATAGGACGGGCAACAATGATGATAGGTGCCTCCGACACTACAACCATTATGGTTGCAGGAGTCGAAGGGGTGCCATTAACTACAATAGGTATGGGAGTCGAAGGGCTCCCAGTATCTTGATGGCTTAGTTCAGTACTCATCCTTGTAGAATCACAAGTCTGATAAGTGGAGGTGTGTGTACCACATTTAATAACTCTACACCTTTTAGAATGAGAAGACTCAAAATCTGGTGGTAACTGTAACAAGCAGCGAGACCGACGGGGAAGTTGGTCGGAATCCATAGTGACTTAAGATTTAGGATATAAAAACAAATCCTAAGGCCAACTAGTAGTCAAAGAGAACACCAAAAATAATCAAACGACCAAACTGCACACAAACAAGATAAAGTGGTTGAAAGGGGCCTCCCTCCCTAAAGTAGGTATGCCTCTCCCAAGAGGGGCCTAAGACTCCCTGGTAAAGATCAGAGGTATTAGAATCAGTTATAAGGGCCCTCGTGGGCTTAACAACCAGTTGGTCAGATCCCCCCGGAGAGGTAATCCTCCATAAAGGTTGTGTGTTGTCTAACCCTTATCTGACACAAGGTACCTGCAGAATAACCCCTGCAAGTAACCTATGTGGCACCTAAGTCAAGCAACTAAGAAACCAAGGTATAAACAATGTAGAGGCGAACAGTCATAAGTTAGGTCCACCGTATGGGTAGGGTATCAAATCCCGAAACCTTGAAAGCACCGCCTCTCATGGAGGTAAGGGCACTAGCACGATCCCCATATACAAATAGATCCCCAAAAATATATCTGACGCTAAGAAGGTATCAGGGGGATATCCCTTCAACCGAATTCATGTGACCTCGTGATTAACTCTGGTGTAAGCGAAGCCTCCTGATATTACCGATTATACAATGGATTTCTCCACTCCCTTAGCTAGACACATATGTTGATTTAATAGCCTTGGAGAAGTTTACTCACAAAATCCTATTCCAAGGCACTAAATCCTAAGCTAGTTTGTGCACCCTCGAAAATAAAATCGTTACTAATAAATTTTAAATTATAGCATTAATTTTAATGGCCTTTCTTACTCAAAAGGTGTGGTCGTGCAACTAGTGATGTTATGACTCAGCAAGTAAAATAAATGAATATGAATACAATGCAAAGTCCTAACTTCAATTTCCAATAAATGATATGCTTCCTAAAAATGCAATTTCCAATTCAATTTTTCAATTCTAAATAAAAATGCAATCTTTCTTTACATGCATTAAGATAAATGACAAAGACTCAAGAGATCAAAATTCCAATCAATGTAAAATGCCTAATATTTTGGTATTTTCAATATAAGAAGAATTAAAATGCAAGGACTGAACAACATCTTGATATAAAGACTCTACTGTGTATAGATAGAGACAACCTAAGTAGGATATCAAGGAGMAAAACACCCAACCCAAGGTGTAAGGACAATCAAAATGAAAAKATGATGAGAAAGGCACYGCCCAAAAATTCARCCAAAGACAGGTTTCATGTCATTCCAGAGACACTTAACARTCACTACAWAGACCCAAAAAAACTYAGCAATCATCAAAACCTACCCARCAACCACCAAACCYAGCAAAMAAGTAACAAAGGTTGATGTACRYGTMTGTTCAAKGGAAAATCACATATGTACRCAACTTGCAAGAGGRCATCACGCRTATGTACGYGACTGYCAAGCAAAAACCCGCRTATATGTGCAAAACACARCTAGGATAAGGACAAGGCTGAAAKAYTCAGACCCATAGTGAAAAGAGRCTTCCAGRCAATCATACGAMAAGAARCTCAATATKAAYRRGAGAAATCTAAGGAGAAAAACACTCCAAACCCAAAAAAAGAARATTCACTCCCCAGTATGTTYRCCAATTCTGTTATGAGGAAAATCTCTCTATGGMTAGGGGTAAACCACAAYAGATGGAAATGACTKCATAAATCAACTCTACTCACAAGTATGCTATATAAAMAAATATKMTRGCAAGACAAKATAAAAGTCCTCCCTYRTYCAGACGTTCGATGAAGTCCATCGTTGAGCACTTGACCCAAAGCAATATACCTGCAACTAGTCCTCAAAAACCAAGCAATGCAAGCATATGGTGATAATATATGATGTTATCAAATTCAATAGCATAATCCATCAACATTCATAACAAATATGCCCATGGAATAATAATTCAAATATTTTCAAGATGTTAGTTGGACGAGAAAAGAGTATTTCTATTAAGATATAATCAACATAAGTGAATGAGTTACAGACTTTCATGTCGGCACAGTTTGGAAATGAGAAACTAAGTTCCTTCCAGCTGGACCTCCACCACTTCAATCCTACACCAAAGGCAAGCTGATGTAAGAGAGACAATGAAGTTCTCAATCAGTAAGGGAAGATCTTGGGGGATGAACAATGTGTTCAAACTTAAAGGATAAAGGGACCTAGACTCAATGTGAAGTGAATAATTCCTCCAGAGTAACTTTTATCTCAAAGTTGAATTCTTTCTCCTCATTTCCATAGCTCGGATTTGGCCCATTTATAGCCTTCAAGTGGAACTAAAGGGCCGAGTTAGAACATTTCTAGGATATGGAAGGCCAAGGATCATTGATCTTGTGACGTGACATGGAAACCAGACACCATTTTTCAATTTTGGGCACATTTCCCGATGTACGTGGGTTGTAGTGGTGCAACCTGCGTATACACATGTTGTATAGTAGGCAAGGTGCGTATATGTGGAAAAATTATATTTTAATATCTAGTATTTGTAAAGAGGGACTTGAAGTCTGCATATGGAAATGGAAAAAGGCCTTTTGCGCAAGATTGCATGGGGTGAGGGAAATATTGCTATAACAACTATTTATTTCTTTTCTGCATACATTTTATATCTGGAATATTACAAGTGGTATCAGAGCACCTTCCTTGACAAAAAATTGTGGGTTAATTTTTTTTTTTAGGGTAGAGACGTATTCCGACATATTTAAGCTACATATATCTGTCATTACGTGCATAAACCCATGGTCGGGGATTCATACACGTAGGAAATACAAGTGGTACTTAAGCACACATATGTTGGCCACCATTGTAACCCATGTTGGTACCCCTTCGAGTGGTAGTGCATCAGACAACACCTGTATACAGATCGAACTAGATCTCCTAAATCTCTCCATAGATAAACCAATCGACCCCTTGACTGCTATAGTGCCATTGAGAACATCACTCGAGAAGATACTCTATAGTACCTGAGTAGTTGGGTAGTACGACTAAGGGCATGGTCTAGCTTCCTTAGTTGGTGCCCTGAGATATTGGGCCGAGTACTACTGTTGGACCCTGCAGGTATATTAGAGAGATATAGCATAGTGAAAACCCTTGTCTATAGAACCCTTTAATACCTAACCCTTAGAACAAAAAAAAAAACCAGAACATACAATATCTGTTGCGGCGCAACTGCGTCTCCTACATTCGAGTTGTGAAATTACTACACATTTCTTCATGTTAATCATTTGGGAATTTCATCACTACAGTATTCTTCAGATTGGAGTATAACTCTGTAGGAGTAAAGAAAATAAAAAAATGTCTGGATCCTGTTGGCACCATTATTTGAGACTTATTCCGTTGGATTTCTCTCTTCTTCCTTATAGCAGTCATACCTATCATTTTTCAGAAAAAAAAAATTTCTTGTGGAGTCGACCCCCTTCCAACACCCTTATTTGGGATTTACCCCATTGGATTCCACTCGTCTCCCTGATCGTTGTGATACACTTCACCCATAACCCATTTATTGTGTGGTCCCACCTACCCCTTTTCGTGTTCCCTCGTCATCATGGCCCATACCCGCAGCCAAGACTTGGAAGATCGCTTCACTAGCTTGCACTCTAATTTCATAGAAACCCAACAAGAAGTGAGACAACACAGTGCCAATATTGCCACCATCAATGAAAATATGCATTCCTCCATCGTCACCTCAATCGCGGAACTCAAACAAGATCTCAAATAAGACATTACTACCCAGTTTGAATCTTTCACTACAATGATCTGTGCCAAGCTGCATATCCCTACAAATATTCCCTTATTTGACCCACCTTTTCATACTGAAGGGGAAACTTCCTCTCATTCCCAGAATTTTCAGCCCCATCTATTTCAGCGTGACCTACGCGTTTCACGTGTGGATGTGACCAAATTTGATGGATCAGATCCCATTGACTGGGTAACTCAAATGGAACATTATTTCTCTTTGTATGGCATTACAGAGGAGTTGGCCAAACTCTGATACAGTGTTCTCCATCTATATCAAGAACGTTGTCAATGGTGGCAATGGAAAAAAATGCACCAACCATTTAGGTCGTTTGACAAAGTTGAAACAATTTGGCACCATGGAAGACTTTATAGCTACTTTTAAGAGACTGAATTTTCGTACAGAGGGCATGTCTGATGCTTTTTTCCAAGAATGTTTTATCAGTGGCCTCAAGGATGAGATTTGTGCTCATGTCCTCATGGCTTGGACTTAGAGTTGGGTGGACGCTACTAAAAGAGATAAGGAAGCACAACTTATCTCTTCTCAAAACATAAAACCCTCCTTTATTCCTCGCACTAAACTAGTAACTCCCACTCCTCCTTCTACTCCATGAAAGATCCAGAAATTGACCAGGGCCGAAATGGTTGAACGCCAACTCAAAGGCCTTTGTTATAATTGTGATGACAAATATTTTTCGAGACACAAGTGTAAGGAACAAAATCTTTTTATGGCCATCTCGGAGGATGTTGAGGCTCCCCTTGTGTCTATGCCACTTGTACCCACTAACATAACCCCTCCCTCAGATGCTCCCGAAGTAGAATTGGTCATTTCCCTAAATGCTCTCACTAGATTCTCTGCTCCCGAAACCCTCAAGCTAATTGGTTACATCAAGCATAGAAAGGTCATCATTCTTGTTGATAGTGGAAGCACCCATAGTTTTATTCATCTCTACATTTCCCATGAAACTAATTTCTATATCCGTGCAGTCAATAATTTCCAAATCATGATTTCCAATGGTGGGTCCATGAAATGTGGAGGGCGTTGTGAAAATGTGCATCTCTAAATTGGTGAATACCACCTGAAACTAATATGTTTTCTATCGACATGGGAGGTTGTGACATTGTGTTGGGTGTAGAATGACTAAGGACTTTGGGTCCCATTCTCATGTATTTTAAGGAATTAACCATGCAATTTGACCACGAGGGCCAACAATATAAGTTCCAAGGCATCACCGTCGGTTCCCCGGAGATCATTAGTTCCCATCACATGGAAAAGAAGCTCAAAAAATGTCATTTTGGCATTATTTCCCAACTCCATGCCATACAAGCAACTGAGACACCCTCTGTGTCGTAGGACCTCCAATCCATCCTCTCTAAACATCAAGTATTTTTTTCCACTCCCCAGGGACTCCCTCATTCCCATGGTGTTCATGATCATTACATTCCCCTTGTACCAGGAATCCTTCCTCCCAATATCCATCCCTATCATCACCCCTTTTCCCCAAAAAATGAAATTGAGAAAATAGTTCAAGAACTTCTCAACGCAGGTGTTATCCACCCTAATACGAGCCCCTACTCTTCTCCTATGGTAATGGTCCTTAAGAAAAAAGGTTCTTGGCACATGTGTCCTAACTTCCGCACCCCCAACAAACTCACCATTAAAGACAAATTTTTCATTCCTGTCATTGATGACCTCTTGGATGAATTAAGTGGCGCCCAATTCGTTACTAAACGTGATCTTCGTTTTGGATACCACCAGATCCATATGAAAGAGGCAGACATTCCTAAGACTTCCTTTATAACTCATGAGGTCCACTATGAGTTTTTGTTCATGCCCTTTGGCTTGTGTAATGCTCACTCCACTTTCCAGAGCCTCATGAATAATGTCTTCTTTCCTTTTCTCCATAATTTTGTCTTAATTTTCTTTGATAATATCCTCATCTACAACAAATCCTGGACAACCCATATTTCTCATGTGGATCGAGTTCTCCTTCTACTCTCTCAGCACCAAATTTTCCTCAAACAATCTAAATGTTCTTTTGGCGCCTCATAAGTCAATTACTTGGGTCATCTTGTTGGCAAGTCCGACGTCAGCGTGGATCCTAAAAAGATTGAAGCTATGAAATATTGGCCTCACCCAAAGACTCTAAAAATCTTGTGGGGATTTATGGGTTTGACAGGTTATTATCGCAAGTTTGTTAAGAATTATGGAAAGATTGTGGTCCCTCTCAATGCACTCCTTAAAAAACATTCTTTCACTTGGACTCCAATAGTTGCTCAGGATTTTCAAAACTTGAAGTGGCTAGGTGCACCACTCCAGTCTTGGCCCTTCTTGATTTGACAAAGACCTTTGTCCTGGAATGTGATGCTTTCGAGAAAGGAATTGGCGTTGCCCTTATGAAAGAGGGTCAACATTTGGCCTTCACCAACAAACAACTCTCCGAGAGAAATTTGGGCAAATCAATCTATGAAAAGGAAATGTTTTCTATTATACATGCCGTGGATCTTTGGTGCCCTTATATAATGGGGAAACACTTCCAAATTAAGACAGATCATCAAAGACTCAAGTATTTTCTGGAACAACGCCTTTCCTCCCCCGAACAACAAAAATGGGTGACTAAGATATTTGGATGTGATTATGATATCATTTACAAGAAAGGAAAAGACAATGTGGTTGCTGATTCAATTTCCAAAAAATATGAAGATGAAGGGTCCCTTTTTTCTTTCTCTTTCATTGTTCCAGATTGGCTCCACACTGTTTGCCAGGAATGGCTACACGATCCCAAAAGTTTTCATATGATACACATTTGCAGTCCAATTCTCTAGTTCCCCTAGGGTACTCTTGTCTCAATGATAAGATTTGATACAAAGGTCATTTGTATTTAAGTAAACAATAAAAACTTAAATCCACGATACTTTTTGAGCTTCAAGCTACACCCATAGCTGGGCACTCCGGGTTTACCAAAACTTATGACCGGGTCAACCGTTATTTTTTCTGGGAGGGTATGAAACATTTATTTATGTTCTGCATACTTTTTATATCTAGAATATTACAGAAACTCCATTCACCCAATAACAATGCAATAGTACTTTGCATTGGAGATTGTTAATTATTTCATTGGTAAACGTGAAATTTGAGCTTTTGGAATTGTTCAAGTTGGATTTAAATTTTATATGCTATTGTATCTCTTGCTTTCCAAGGGTGTCTTGATTGGATAATCGATTGTGTTGTTTTTATCATCTATTAGTTATATACATTAGGGCTTCTATATTTCATTGTTGTCTCTTGCTTCATTCATAATTTAATCATGGAAATCATTGTTTAACTATTGGAACTGAAAGTGCTTGTCTAGAGCTTCAATTTGAGCCATTTATTTGTTGATTTTTGTGGTTAAATATTTCTGTTGTAGCAAAAGTATGCTACAGCTATAGGGCTGCCACAAAAAATTGTTGATAACACTCATTAACAACCCTCAATTGTTATCAAAGTCTTGGTCTAAACATTGGAACATTGTGTACTAGTTACAAGGTTTATTTTCCAATATCATATACTTGATTTTGATGGTTCAATTTGCAGTTGTTGTAATTATTCAATGACGATGTATAGTTCCTTACTACTTCAATTTTGGGACAACAAGCATAACTTGTTGTTTCCTTCTTTTTCTAGGGCTTATTTCATCATATATTGTCTTGGTTTTGGTTGTCTAACATTTGTTTTGTAGGTATTCTCCATTGGAAACTTTTCCTTGACTGATACTCATCCTCCATAAAGCCCTTAGAACCTTTCATTGTGACCTATAGGGGTGTTCCATTCTTCTCCTTGGCTTATCCCTTGTAATCCCCCTAGAGTCACCCGAGAAGCCTCCCATGTGTTGGACTTGTCCATCAATAAAACGAGTACAAGTGTGTTGGGATTGTCCCCAGTTGTGTCACACATTTGTTGCTTGAGTTGGTATTTTCCCAAACCACAAACTGTGCAATAACATTTTCTAATTGAGATATTATCCAAGAAAAAATAAAAGACATGTAAATTGAAGTTTTGAATATGTAGAATTTAGAAATGATAAGGTTGAATCCATGAAGATGGGTAATACGTTTTTAGTGAAATGTGGTAATGAAAATTTGATTTTTTAAATATTTTTTAAATTAAATCTCTCAAACCTGA
>SNQJ01S0097489.1:39169-50406 GCA_010110895.2 Picea sitchensis
TCACCAGTTGATCCTATAAATTATAGGGTTATAATAGACACTATCATGATTCAACTCACAGGCCAGAGGTGGGATGTAGTCGGGCAGAATGGATGGGATTAACTTTGCCTTCTCCAAGTCATCTCGATGCTTGGTTCTTTTCTCAGCCGCAACTCAGGATGGTATGGATCTACGAGCAATCTATGGGGAGGCTTGCACTCCTCTCGTCGATGAATCTTGAATTATGACAAACATCACCTTCTCAACTATAACTTAGATTATAAATTATTTGAAAGACTTTTCTACGATGCTGAGTTCATTCGACATGCACTCTCAAGATCGAAAAACTCAAGTCGATGAACAAATGCTCAATTCAATAGAACATGTAGTGGAGTCTTAGTAAGAACAACACAGTAACAATGAGTTCTTTTTTTGGCTCAGATACAATTCATGAAAGTGTTCTCGGTGAAACAGTAGAAAGAATAAGTAGACAACGATGTAACCGATCCCTTCAATGAAAAAGAGGCCTTCATCAATGCAGTTATGTTCATTACGGCACGATCCCAATGGTCCGATGGCGAGATTTCTGATCATAACCACTGTTCTAACCGTTCAAGAACGTAAATCTAATGGTTATAATGCATCCAATAGTCATATCACTCCACCATGGAGAAGTACCAATCTGAGCTTCTCTAATATTCCGATGAAGTTCAAATTCTGGAGACCTTCCTTCTACGAAGTCTTCTCCGAAACTTCTTGTAATTTCTCTAACTTTGTTTTCTTCTTGCTGAGATTTCTGGCCTTCTTCTCTGTGATATGTGTCTTGGTATTCCTCTTTCCATTCTAATTCTTATCTCCTCTTGGCATATTAACTTTGCGATGTTGGTGGTATTTCCTAAGGTTCAAGGGGTAGGTTCTCTACTCTCCTGTACAGATAGATGTTTCAAGTTTTATTGTGTTCCTTCAACTTAGACATCCATATTTATGGTCCTCAATAGCTTCGATTGGTTTTATTGTTCTTCCAATAAGTGTGCTATTTTCTTATCCATGAAGTTTCTTAGTTTTTTCTTTTTCTGTTCTAGATCTTCCTCTTCTTTTCTTCCGGTCTGATCTTTCTCAATCTAGGTTTTTCCTAGTAGTATAGCAAATGGGGTGTTGTTCTCAAGAAACTTAACGATCACAAATTATTATTCTATAGAAGTTCCATGAGGACTCATAGATGTCTGGGTAAGTATTCCACATAGGGTTATCAACTTTCCTCTAAATAATCCTATTCTTCCCAATGAGGGAGTCATAGCAGGTTTTCGTAAAATTTCCCAGGTTCTTTCTGTCATGATATTCACCTGTGTTTCCGTATCTAGAACACAGTCTATGTCAAAGTATACTATTCTTGTTTTTATGCACTCTTTCTCTTTGAAGATCTCTGATAAGTTTATATCTATGTGATCAGTCAGGGTTTCTTTCATTTGTAGTAATATACTATCTGATTCTTTTTGGGTTTCTGCCATGGTCTCAGTTTCTTGGCCTTCCTCGGGTTTTTCTTGTCTCATATCCATTATTTCAGCCTTAGCAATCATTCTAGGGAAATGATTTCCTCCTCTCTTAGTACAAAAATTCGTAAGTCGAGTAGAGTACTGTGCACTAAAGAAAAATATCTACGCACATAGCTTTCTTTCTTTTCCTCAGTTCGCAACAATCCCAGTTTCAGGTCTCGACAACAGAACCATTTGTTGGCACAGGGGCAGACCCAAGGTTCAACGCTTCAACAATGCACCAACAAAAACCTAACTACCGACCCTTTTGGAAACACCTGCAAAGTAGATGAAGTCTCACCTGAGGTAGAGGCAGGGGTGGTTGGATGACTCATATTTCTGCAACCTATCTAGGACATAGATCTATGATTACAACACCTTAACAGAGCACTCAACAGTTGTCATTCATTAGTACTTAGCCTCTGTCTACAATACAGGTAAACCCTAATTACAACTCAACGCAGTATTCAACAAGATTCAACACATTCAAGTACTAAGCACATCAACATAGATCAAATCTAGCATCTTATTCACATCATTAGGCACTAAGCTATCATATTCATCTAAGCATACATCATTGCACTAAGAATTAGTCATATGAACCATAAAACAACCATAATGCACAAATCAACCACAACACAGGATATACGTGGTTCAACCCCAGCCTGGGGCTACGTCCACCAACTCTTCTTCTCTTAATTGTCTTCTGTCAATCATCTACATGCACAGAGACAAAAAAGTACTACTCTGCATAGGACAGGATATCTGGGCACCCTCTGCTAGATCCTCCCTCCCCGAGTTAGGTTACAACAAAAATCCCTACACAAGCCTCTTACATCCACTTGCACTTAGCTCAAAAATTGTCCAATACAACATGCATAAAGCATTCACAACTTTTACTCGCACTTAGCACAACATCACACAAATGACTATATTGTCCCCTCTTACATTGCCTAGACATCTATTTATACATTACAAAAGGGCCTAGATATGGGTAAACCAATTGGTCGACATCCCCATACCTGTTACATAAGCCCCAAACCAAAAAATCCCTAAACAAGGGGCCGAGATCCCATGATCTCTGCTTCGACTTGTGCTCCATCTTCGATAGCCTGTCGAAGTCCCAAAATAGGTCAAACTTGACCAAGGATATCCAAAACTTGGTCAAGGGCCAACAATCCTGCATTTAGTTTTCCTAGCTTGACTATGACCTCAAAGTCAAATTCTTGAAATAGTAGTAACCATCAACATATTCTTCCCCCCAACACTGGCTTGTTGACTGGATATTTAAGGGTTGAGTGATATGTGAACATATTAAAGTGTTTTCATAATAAGTAATGTCTGAACTTCTGTAGTTCATAGACCATATCTAGTTCTTCTCTCTGTGTGGTGTTGTAGTTATGTTATGATTCTGATAGATTTCTGCTTGCAAAGGCTATGGGGTGATCCAGATCCCCCACTCCTGGATTCGCCAAGATAGCTCCAAGTGCTATGGATGATGCATCTACATGTACATGAAATGCCTTCTCCCAGTATGGAAATACTAGTATTGGCGCGGTGACCATATTTTCCTTTAGGGTATCCACACCATGTTGACACTCATCGTTCCAATGAAACTTTGTATCTTTTCCTAACAGTTTTTCCATCTGCATGGTATTCTACGCATATCCTTTGATGAAATTTCTATAGTATCTTGTGTGTCCCAATGTCTCCCTTAGCTGACAGACTATTTTTGGTGGTGGTAAGTTAACAATTACTGCAATCTTTGTAGGATCTACTAGTAAACCTTGTTTGCATACTATATGGCCCAATAATATCCCAAACGGTGTTCCGAATATACATTTTTTTTTATGTTTAGCGATATCTGGCACTGTCTACATATTTCTAACATCAATCGTAAGACTTATACATGTTCTTTCAACAAATTATAGACTTTCCAATCATCCAAGTATACCCCTAAAAAATGGTGGATGAATTATTTAAACGCAACGATGACTACTCTGGAAAATATTGATGGGGCATTATTCAGTCCGAACGACATGTGTGAGTACTGGTAAGATCCCCATTCTGTCACAAAGGTGGTCCTATATTTTTCTTCCTATGCTATGTTAATTTTATGGTAGCTTCAGAATCCATCAGTGAATGAGTACGTTTCATGTCCTCCTACATTCTCCAATACTTCATCCGTGAAAGGTGTAGGGAACGGTTCATGTAGGCATGCATCGTTCAACTTCCTCAAGTCGATGCATATCCATATCCATCCTTGTTTCTTGTATTGAACTACCATCAGACTTATCCATTCAGATTCTTCCACTGGTTCTATGATTCTAGCTTTGAGCATTCTGTCGATCTCATCTTTGACTTTCTGATTGTATATCGAGTTCAATCTATATGGTCGTTGTCTGATTGGTCTCTCTTCGGCTCTGAGTGGTATCTTCATTTCTACTAGCTCTCTTCCTATACCCTTCATCTCTATAAATGTCATGGGAAATAGTTCTATGTACTTGTTGTTGGGGAAAAACACCCTACGGACTAGCAAATAGAGTTCAGACTTTGCATACAGATATGACCGAATAGAAATTACTTTCTACCTTCATCCCTAGATTTAAATCCCATTTTCTTAGTAAATGCATGGAAATATCAACCTACCTCGTTACCGACGTTCAATGTCGATCCTCCGTTGTGATTGATTACTTGTTCGCAATACTCCTTCCAAAGATGACTTGCATTCAAGACGAGCAACAACTATGCATACATACTACTTATATACTCACGGGTTAGAAATCAAACATAAACTAATCAAACCATAAAAAGTTCATGAATTGGGACAGGCAAAGCATTCTCTTTATTACTTAAAATGAGTCAACTTACAAAAGATGAGACCGACCACCGCTCCTTGAACCTGATCCTGGGATCCTCTTCTTCTGTCCTTCAATTGCTTTGCTTTAAATCTCCTTTGGCATTAGGAAAGGCTAAAGGGTTGGGACAATGGAATACGTAAATGGGCAGAGTTTATTTGCTATATTATTCCTCCCTCCAAATGGTACCCCTACCCCTTCTTTTATAGGCTAGAAGGAGCTAGGTATTTGGACGAACCCTTGGCCATGCATGGCCGGGAGTTTCAGTTAACTCACCCATAGATTTTTGTTCTGTCGGAAAATTTCCTTTTTTCATGCTTTTGTCAGTCCACATGGGTTGTTTTGGGTCAGCCAACTTGTGCACGCGTGTAGTAATGGGTTAGGGTGCGTGGGCCTTTACACAAGAGGATTTTCAAAGAGTTGTTCAACAATTTTTTGGCAAAGAAAGGATATGAGTTGGCCTGTTGGAAGGTAAGCATGTGTGGTGCAATTTAGGGTTATAACATATGCTGCCTAATGTGTGAGGTCAGAAGAGAATCTGATGGCCGAAATACATTACAATTCTTTACTGATGTGTTGAACGATTGATCCCAAGGATCAGGAACCGGGAGGTTCCGTCTGCACAATAACAAATGTTTCACCGAGGCGGGCATACCCATGCTCGGGATAAAAATAGAACCATGGCTACCAATCAAATACACTGTAGATCCATGTCAAATAACTATAAAGAGTAGCCGCAAACAATACACACCAGAGCTAAATCTCGAAATCAGAAAGATATACATATAGAGTATCCATCTTCTTGAAGCTGATTTGGCCTAATGGCTGGAGATGAGATCTTCAGATCTCGAGCAACAACTTCAAAATCTTCCAAAACTCGGGTAGGATTAAAATATGAGTGTACGAATGCACTACCCAGAGGTCTTCGACGGCTCATCGGTCATGGACTTGATAATCTTGATGATCGGACTGAAGGCTTCAGTGATTTCGAACAAGGACTTGATTGGACGTTCAGGATGGCCGGATATGCGGAAAAATGACACATTATAGAGGGGACGACTTAGGCTTAGTGACAAACTTCCCTTGGAAAATAGCACGACAAGTGATGAGACTCAAGCAACATGAAAGTTAATCATATGTCTACGAAGTAGGAGGCAACACAAACTCTCCATATGTTTGGAAGAATAACCAAACGGTGGAGGACACAACTCTATCTAGCGAGAACAACTTTCTAAGGTGGTACTACATCCCATAGTCTAATGAAAAAATGGAAAGATGTGCTTTATCCAAGGTTGACTCATTATGCTGCCAATAAAGAAAATACTTTTCCCTTCCTCTTTTTGGGGTATATTTGAGTTTTTTGTTCTTTTCGATAATGGTGGAAAAAGAATAAAGGAATATTACATTACAATGGAGGAATGAGTGTTGCAAACATACAAGCTCAAGGCACAAGGACAAGACTGATGTTCTAGTAAAATGATAGTCAGGAAAAATCCTCCGGCGACCAAAGGTGTTAAGACGCAGAAGCAAACTGTCACAAAGCTGGTGGATAAGGTATGCAAATGTGGTTGATAAAACACACAATGGTAACGTCCTTCGATGTAAGTTGAGCCCAGAGAAGGTAATCTCGGTGGTTTTTCATATTTAGAGAGTCTGAAAAAACATAAAAGAAGACTCCACTGGGGTATCTTTTTCAAAGATAGTCTAGGCGGTTCGAAAAAGGGGTAAACTAGCACCGATTAGACGTCGATTCAAAACCATTTTAATGAGTGTGACAAGGACAAGATCACTTGACCATTTTTTCACTTTTAAGGAGTCTGAAAAAGCTTAACTATGGACTCCATTAGGAATATTTTTCTGGACCAATTTAACGAGTGTGAAAGAATAAGGTCACTCGACGATCTTTTCAATTTTAGAGAGTCTCAAAAGAGCTTAACTATGGACTCCGTGGGGGTTTCTTTTTTGTAAGTTTAGTCCCTCAGGCCCGAAAAAGGGATAAAATTATACCTGAGAGTACTCTTCTAAAGAACGAAAGTTCTATAGAGTATACCTTTGTTCGTATAGTTGACCGTCCAAACAGAAAAATGGGTAAACTACTGTCGGACATATGTGACTTCAAATTTTAGTTTAACGAGCGTGAAAGGCCACAAGATCACTCAACAATCTTTTCATGTTTAGAGGGTCTGAAAATGGCTTAAAAGGAGACTCGTTTAAGGAACGCTCTTCTGGACCAATTGAACGAGTGTGAAGAAACAAGGTCACTCGATAATCTTTTCATCTTTAAGGAGTTTGAAAAGGGCTTAAGGAAGACTCCATAATGGTTACTTTTCTCAGTTAATCCAAACGAGATCGAAAATAATAAATGCAGTCTCGCCGGATGTTGCTTTTGGATCTCAAAGAGATCTTGAAAAACAACAAAGGTAGCTCATGATCGACACTTTGTGGGTCGATGTCGGGTATCTCCTCGTAAGACCAGGCAAAAATGTCGTGAAATTCTTTAAAAAGATCTGTATAGAGTTGAATCTCTCTGGGGGAGAAATCATCTCCGACGAAAACATTCTCCATGACGCCAGGGTTTCAGGAGATATTGATCAGTATAGTTTCAGCGATAGTTACCATATTTCCCTCAGCATAAATTTCGTATGTAGCTAAGAGATTAATAGGACACGACCGATCTCCCATCATAGTCACAGTGAATTATCCTGCTTTGATTTGTCTTAACTCTGTTAGAAAATATGATATGTGATGAAGATCTTCCCAAGGTTTTTCCGAACTATTCATTGCTTCGATTACTGCTTCATTAGAAGGCAAGACTAAGTCTAACAAATCGACGTTAGCGAGAGAACCCTGAGCCCAAATTGTCTCTAGAAGTGGATCTAACTCTTGTGCAGGAGTCGGATTAGTGTTAGCTGAAGCTTGCTGAACTAAAGAGTACGCTACTTCACGGCAGAAAAGGGCATGGAAATGCCTGAGTTCCCTGTCTCATCCATCGTGGCCGATGGGGAAGGAAGAATCCATGGATCCTCGAAGTAAGTCATGTGGAATGATGAAACTTGAAAAATCTCAACCTTATGGTGGTTAGATATAAATTTGATATCGCCGTGAGGAGGTGAGTAATCAAGGGTACCCATAAAAGATGGGCACAAACCAACTCCTATGTTGATGACACCTGGTTGAGGATTATCAATCAGCGGGACCGTGGATGTCTCCAAAGCTGGGTCAGGTCTAGAGAAAGACAATTGATCGATGGTCACTATCCGGCTCTCGTGCAGAAACAAAAAGACCCAGAAAACTGTAGCAACCACAACTTGCATAGCATAAGTCCAACTCCATCCTAACAAGAGGTTATAGTCGAGGGGAGCATCGACTACCTCTACTTCGACACACACAGTCTTCCCTCCTAACTGCACGGGGAAAGAAGGAACGATGCTATGTGGTCAAAATGAAAAACCGTCGAAAGCAATGAGGAGAGTAGGTGATGGAGACAACACGGGCTGGCCAATGGCCTTCCAACATGCCAATGACATAACGCATGTTGAGGCGCCCTCGTTGACTACCGTGTGAAAGATATTCTATGTAAAAGTTTTCGTGGGGTAAGCCACTACTATCTGAAATGCTACGTGGTAAGGGAGATGAGGTTTTAAGTCAGTTGTATCTAACATGATGGTACCTGGATTACAAGTCTTAGTAGAGCCCAAAGTGGTTAACAAGGCTTTCCTCTGAGCAGGGTATCTTTGGAGGACCTCCAAAGAAGACATCGCACAAGGGGTTTGTGATAAATCTTCCACCACAGAGTAGTTCTGGGCGGCCCTTGCGTTTGGGTTATTTGAAGCTTTTTTAAATGAACCTTTTGGAATGCGTGTCATTTTTTCTCCCAGCATCTTCTCAATCTGTAGAGGAAGATTTGGGAGGTCAGCTTCTTTACCCTTCTCAGAAGTGCTTGGTTTACTATAATAGTGTGCTCTAGTTGATATGAAAGCATCACTCCTAACCATATATTCGTTCGCAGATGAGGGATTGTTCGAAGGCGGGCATGTTTCTTGGTTTCCCCCTTCCGTGCTTGCAGAGGCTTGAGTTAGATTTTGCCCATATTGAAAGGGATTAGTCAACACTGCTTGCTGTTCCTGTGTGACAAAATTTTGGGCCTCTGCAAGTCGAGGACATATATGGGTCGGGTGGTCTTCCATGCACAAGCTGCAAGGATACGTTGCCTTCCATTTTTCAGTGTTGTCCCCGCCAGCATTATCGTTGGGTTTTTTATCCCCCTTACCGTTCTTTCGTTGTTTTTTCTTCCCGTCAGGCTACTGGGTGGCCTTTGGGTTATTCGACTGCACTGTGTGTACTTCTGACATTTGGGTAGGGGGGGCAACCAAAGAAGTAGTTTGGTTGGCTGCTGTGTGTTGTATGGATAACTGCTACAACTTCTTTGTCAATTGCTCAACGGGCTTAGTTTGTGCTAAACTGACGATACCATCGGCATGCGTTCCAACTCTCTGTCTAGTTTTATCCAGTATTGAACGTGGTGCATCTGGAAATATGTTTTATAATAAACCAGACTAAGAATAGATGAGCTCAAACTGTTGAGCCCTCATGATGGCGTATGCTTCAAAGAAAACTCTGGATGTCGCGACGTCTTTGGATAACTGCGGGACCAAAGACTTAAGGAACCACTCAAGCAGGAATACTGGTGGGACTAATACTTTGATTAAACTCTTCCGGCATCTCCATTCTCGTATGTGATCAGATATATGGTCCACTATTGTCTGTTCAAAATTAGCAAGTAGCTCTGTGCCAACGTCGTATCTCACAGGTAACTGGAAATGGTTAAGGAAAGCCATCACCAATTCGCCAAAATAAGACTATCTTGAGCGATCGAGCTCAATGTACCATTTCGCGGCACTCCCAATGAGAGTACGTTGAAACAATAACAATTGTACGGAGTCATCTTTCAATGAGTTAGATGAGCACCAAAGATGGAAGGTAGTCACATGATCTCCTGGATCGTCATTAGGCTTGGCTTCGAACTTTGGAATGTCCGAAGGCAACTTCGTTGGCATAGGAGGCCAATGCGGATCCTGAAAAATGGGGTTACTCAACAGCCTTGTCAAATCTAGCAAGTGTAAATTCGCCAGGAAAGGTAGTTTGGGTTGCTGCTGATAACCTGGGAGAAAGGGTCCTGGAGTTTGACTGGCACCAGGTTGCCAGGAAAATTTTGGCTGCTAGCTCGAATTCTGGTAGAAACCATGGCCCTGGCCAGTATAAGGATTTTGCATCTGTGGAGACATTATCATCTGATTTCCCAAATAGGACACGGATTGTTGGGCATGCATTGTGTTCGAAGGAATTTAGGAAGGATTACCCCATGCCGGTCCCGTAGGGATAGGCATAGTAGTTTGTCCGGGGTTCCATTGATTGTGGAAATAATTACCCCAGATCGGCATCCCGAAGGAGGGAACAGATCCTTGCCTTGAATTCAAAGGTCCTGCTAAGTTTTCCCCCTGTGCAGGAATAGTACCCTGCCCAGGAGTAGATTGTCCAAAAATGGGGTTTCCCCCAGTCGGGAAAGTGGCTGACGAGAAGGTGTTGTTACCAAACGTTTCATTCCAATAAAACGGTGTCGAACCTACCGATATACTATGTGAAGGTGGTCCTTGAGCCCCCGCTCCAAATAAACTATTGTGTGTAGGTTGCTCGACAGATTGCTGATGCGAACCACCGAGTGAAGGGGATGAAGGAGGGATATGACCTCCTGCGTAAGGAAAAGCATTAAAAGGGACAGGAGTGCCCCCCATGTGACCTTGCAGAGGAGAGCTAGAGCTCCCTTCCCCCAGACCCAAATTATGTAAAGTGGAGTAGGATAGTACATGACTTGTACCCAAACTAGGCATACTGTATGAGAACGGAGGGCCTGTTGCATTAGGTGTGAAAGGGGTTGTAGCCACTGCCAAATATGGGTTCGGACCACTATGCGAAGTAATTGCAGTTGAGACCATGGTGGCTCAAACCGACGATGGTAGGTTAGAATATGACGACTCTCATGTGGTGACAACTATGGTGGGAATTGAAGAATTCCCGAAAGAATTAACGACATTTGTTTCCATTGATGTGTGCGACACTGTCTGGCGCTCGTGAAATTGAATTGGTACAATAAAAGGTGATAAGAGATCAGTGGTTGAGGTTTCAACCGAGCCAAGAGCGGTTTCTTCAAGGTCCAAAATGGTCGATTCCTCCGAGGGTTGTTCGGGCACAATGGTTTGTAACCCGGTCACTTCAAAAGACCCTTGTTGGTCTAGCTTCCTCCTTAATGGTGGCGAGGGTGGCTCCAGTGTAACCGGAGGTAGGACAAGAAGCCTTCGTGACCAGCGGAGCTCAGGATCCTCCACTGTGTGAGAAGATCCAAGACACTCTAAGGTAGTCTAAACACTCAAAATTAACACACACTAAGAAAAAAGTCCCTAGAAGATAAGACAAGCAAACACTAAATTAATTGGAAGAACAGTTACAACAACCAACACTAGAGAAACTTACCGATGTAAGTGAAAATCGAACACGGAAGCACCCTCCAAGTATACTCTGCAAAGCATGGCCCGATGTCTGTCCTAGGTACCGCGGTATACCCCCACAGTCTCCTGTGTATGTCCCTAACAAAGATTGGCAACTAGGTTACCAGCACGCGAACAATCCCCAGGAGAGTACAGTTGAAAGTCGGTTAGACCACAATGAGAAGGGTATTGAGCCCGAAACCTATCAAGGGTATCGAGAGAAAATGGTCCGGAAGAAAACTGAGGACCTCGAATAGATTCGAGACTCACGAAGCCCCGTGGAAAATGCAAACGACAGAATCTCAAAACAAGCCCTCTATATGTGT
>SNQJ01S0097490.1:8269-31386 GCA_010110895.2 Picea sitchensis
AAGAACATAACAATAGTTTACCATTTCTTTATGTATGAGCACATATTTCAAACAACCAACATTTCAAACAACCAATATTTCCAGTATTATCTAACTATCATAGGCCATAGTAAAACATGATCATACAGTCCCTTAAGAGTTGATTTCACATGTATATACACAATCAATCATATTCCTAACAAATGATAACCATACATTTAACATTGACAAAAGAATATAAGTTGAGATACATATCTGAAACCTGATGCTAGAATACAAATGGAGCAACCACGTTCCACCCAACCATAGAACAAAACAACCAAGTTCAATTGTCCTGCTCAACCTCTAGCCCGACCATGAGTCCATAAGGGAAAAATGAATGATCCTCCTTAGCTACAGTCACCATCCACAGATCATAAAATACTTTGGCTCACACTATCAGTGCTCATAACAACAAATAGTTCCTTTTACCCAACATACTAAACAATGTCCTACCTCCTCCATATGTTGTTAAAATATGCATCCTTGTTCCTAGGTCTTTCCTTCCCTCATTAGGGAAATTCACATATTTACAAATACCTAATTTTTAGGGGCTGCTAGTGGTCAAATTCCACATCTTCCACTTGTAAAAATCAGCCTTGAGGTAACCCAAACTTGTTCCCCACTCATGGAGTCATGGTCAACTATTTTTAACTTGGTTGTTCCATTTGTCTTCTAGCATTTAATTTATTAAAAGTTTGTCTTTCACATGTGTCAAAATAAAAAATTTCAGTTGGGAAAGTCAAATCTTTTCCCAATAGTCATCAAATAATTAATTACAACAATCAAAATTCCAAATTCGTATTTTCCATAAATGGAAAATAATTTCCAAATCCGATTTTTCTAAAAATGGAAATTTATTTGAACGTTCACTTAGAATTTAATATTCTAAAATTTGAGGATATTACATTTGTATCAAAGAATCAACATAATACAAAAGGGTGTGAATAATGTTCTTCCCATCAATAGTAAAGTGTGCAATTGTCACCACTCATAAATCAGCTGGAGAAAGTACATCAACCATAATATATCTCTGAGAGTACATGAGATGACTCTCTGCTACAACACTGACTAGGGCATCAGGGGACTAGGGAAAATCCCCCCTCTCCTAGATAGCGCAATGATAAAATATATATCCTCCTTAGTGGGCTGGTACCACTGATCAGGACCAACACATAAATATTTTCGATGGACATCACATCGATGGATCAACTGCACCAAGAATCTGGAGTGTCCCTTTAGGGATGTATCCTCCTAATAATAATTAAGGATGCTTACATTCCTCTATAGGACTTGGGACGTTGCAGTAATAGGGAGAGGGTACTAATTCCTCTCACTCTCCCTCTCTTCCCAATATCATACAACATTGTATGGGTAAACACTCTATTGTTGTTGTTGTTTATTCTCTCTCCACTGATGTCTTTGCATGATTAACATATAAAATACATCATCCGCATACATAAAACATAAAAAAAAAATTAGTAAACGAGAAATTGATGGAAAAATAACGTTCGTCAAAAAATAAGTAAATTTCAACACCGATGCACCCAAAATAATGTTAACCACCACCCACAGTGTGTATATTACTTGTGAGAACCATCTACAGTGTGCACATGTAACATAACACACCATATAAAATTTGTTATATTATTTTATGCAATACATTGTATATTCTTACCACACCGCTGAGTTAAGGTTAACCAATGCACTGCCTAAAATAATAAAAACTTAAAATCCTAAAGCAATGTGAAACCATTTTAAAAAAACTTGTTTCTGTGGTGTGTAGCCTTTCCCAACATACACTGGTGTGTTACAGGAAAGATGACATGCCACACCAATTATTTTTTTAAAATTGATAAGTACGATACTTTGGCATTTAGGATCTATTTTTTTATGGCAGTGCGTTGGGTAATCATTAACGCACATGTGCATAATTTTACCAACACATTGCATAAAATAATATATATGATTTATGCGATGTCGTTTAATGTAATGTCCCAGTGTGTTAACTTTATTTCGATGCACTACAAAAAATAAACTATATTATTTTAGGAGTTGCATCAGTAAAATTACACATTGGTGCATTAGAGTTTATAAATGCACTACCAAAAACAATTAGGCATGGTGTTTTGGTGCACCCTATAAATTTTTTGGGTGCACCCTCCGCGATGCGATCCAAATGAATCGAACGCACCACACCAAAAAAAAAAATATGTGTGGAAATTTAATTGAATTTTGAATTTTAATCCTCTGAAATTTGAAGTTATAAAGAAATAAATACATTTCCTAGACATTTCCATGTCGGGGAGGCATGGTTTCCACGTAGTCAAAAAAACCAAATTTTGTCACCATTTGGAAAATTCAAAAGCCACGCATTAAGCAATGGATGGAAGGAAGACACACAAGGGAAGCATCGATGGTAGGGAGATTCAAAGAGGAAAAATTTGCACTGGTGCTTGAGAGCTATACATGACTGAAAAGGGTAAAAAAGAATTTTACGACTGATAAATTTTTTTATTTAATATTGTTGCAGTGTGAGATGCGAAGAATGAGGAAGACGTTACGGGGTGAAATCATGAAGACGGGTTACACTTTTGTTTTTTTTATGAAAAAAAAACCTGTATTTTCACAAGTTCTTCAACTTCCGGCATACAAAAGTATTTGTTTTATTTAGAATTTCACTTTATAGTAAAAACAAAACTTGTGAATAATTTTGTTAGCTTTCGAATGACTATTTTTCAAAATTTTTTTATCACAATTTGACATGTCAATTTGACAATTGTTTAACAATATGTTCCTTAAACATGAAAGGAATCATAATGAGTTAATTTTTCCTACAACAATGTATCTATTATTAAACTTATGTTTTTAAGAAACAAAATATACTACAACAATCTACAAAGACTCTATTTTATTATGACCATAATTTTTAATCTAACAGATGAATATTATAATTTCTAGATTTTTTTGAAGTTGACCAATATGAAAATGTTGCAGATTTTAAACACATGTTTTTCTACACCTTGTACCTATCTTAATTTTTACTTAAAACTAAAATCTAAATATGCCCTTTTGAAAAGAATAGTTTAAGGATTATGAATATAATTTTTTCTAATTTTTTCACTGTATATTTTTAGAGATACCGATATTTCATTTCACCAAATCATAATGTCTACTGAAAATATTATCCAATGATTTTTAAAAAAATAAAACTAAATTATATAAAAATAAAGAAAATGAAAACAAAATATAGGAATTGAAAGTAGATTCAATTTTGGAAATGTTGGTGTTATTTTTGAAACCAAATTCTCAGTTTTGCAGGAGTCTGCAACCTCCGAAGTTCAGATAATCTTGGGGAAATTCTTTGGTTTTTGTTTTCAGTCCCAATTTCATGTTTTCAATCGAAATAATATTTCAACCGAAAACATATTATTTCGTCTGAAAGACTAAATTCTAACAAAAACCGTCAAAACTGAATGGTTTCCAAGGTTTTCAGCCGAAAAAAACTTCGTTCGACCGAAAGCCTGCTGAGTGAATTCCGTCAGTCGGAAAAAATTAAAAGACATGTCGTATCATTTCATTTCACACCAAATTGTGTAAATAGGCTTTCGGTCGAACAAATTTAACACAATTCATCGGATGGACATACATATATGAGCTTGGGGATAGGGATTTCAAAGCATTTATATTACTGATTGCAGATGCATTATTTTATTTCTTTATTTTTTCCCTCTGTTCCATAGGCTTAATCGAAGGATTGATATCGATACATGATGGTTTTCTAGAGAACCTAAATAAAGTTTCGAATCATCTTTTTGTTTTTTTTTGAATAAGGTAATTGATGTTTTTTCAAGTTTTTATTGGAATAGCAATTTATATGTTGAGAATTTTTCCAAGGTGAAGTCTTTGTTGAACATAACTTTTACAGATAACTATAAAAGTCAATGGAAACAAAATTTTGCATAAGAGAAAATTTGATCACACTCAAGATGATACTCGCCAAAAAGAACAAAGGAAAGAGCTTTATTGGAGAAAGAAACGAGAACGTGCAAATATTGAAGAAATAAATGATGTTAATGTGAATAGAGATAGTCAACAAGAATAAGTTCAAACAGGTATGCATGCACATATGATGATCGAGCACACGACACACATTGGGACTGTATTCAGAAAGTACATAATTCAAAGTGTAGAATTCAAATTTAAAATATTGTAAATGATATAATTGATTGTAATTACAATTTGATGTTTTTCAAAAACCATAAACAGATTTGTCTCATAATGTTGAAGAAGACGATGAAACTGAAATTGAAGAAGAAGGCGTTGAAACCGAAATTGAATCATAAGACTTTGAAACCGAAATTGCAGCAGAAGATGAATCACCTATAGGTATGTACATAAATTTAGATAATACAATATGAACACTCAAGTATATATAGTTTAATGAATTTGGTTTCGGGTTATGTTTTTTAATATAAATTTTAAATTCCAATATGTAGGAGAATCTATCAACATTGATGATGAAATATTAGAAAATGTTGATATTGACAAATTTGGGAAGAAAAAATCTAGGAATTAAATATAAGATATCGAACTAAGAATATGTATAATACTTTTTTCAAAGATGAACCAATAACAATACAAGCTCAACCTTTACTTTGTCTAATGAATTCAAGAAAGTTAAAAGAATCCACATCATTATTGGGTATTCAGAAGTCGACAAAGGATACACAAATGAAACAAAATGTGTTTAACAATATAACTATTGTATTAAAAGATTTTGGAAAATCTTGAAAATAAGATGTTCGTGTTGCACATAGAGCGATACAAACAATAGTTGTTTCATCTAGCAATATAAAAGATCATTTGACACGACACATGGAAAAAGTGATGGGAACGTGACACAGACCCCCAGACCCACAAGTTAGGATCCACACAGGATCTTTTCTTTTCGGGCCCTGAGAGCTCAATTGGCTCTACTATTTTCCTTTCGGGAAATCAACCCACAACAAAACTTGAGGAATTTTCCTCTTTTATTTTGGGATACTAGATTTCGCGATTTTGTGAATCCCTTGGTTGAGCACCTTACCTCTTCGACCTCCAAAACCCGAATTTATGATTTGCCGAAATGTAAGCGTCTCGGCCTTCCCCTTCTCTTCACGATTTTGAGGTTTCAACCACCGAAATGTGCTTTTTATTATGTCCTCGAGGTTTTCGAACCTCCGAACCTTGAAATGCCAAAATGATGTCTTCTGAAATCCTTTTGGACTTTCGCGTACCGGGAGTTCGATACATCAAGATTGAACCCTATGTCCTCTCCACCTTTCTGTCTCTGAAGTCCCAAAATTCTGAAATGGTATTTCTCCTCGCTGCTTTCATGACCCTTGACAGGAAGTCTCCTGTCCTTCCACATATCACCTCCTCCTTGTTTCAGGTTTTCGGGTATCGGGAGTTTGGAACTCTCAAACCACCTTATGTCTTCGCAATCCCCGATTTCCCGAATTCCAATTTTCCTTGTTATTGCGACTTCTAATTTCAGGTTTTCTCCCTTATTGTGTCCCGAACTCTCTCCTTCGAGACTTTCGAAACTTCGAACTTCGAAATCCCAAAAACTTAAACTTGCTTCTCCTTACCTCCACACATGAAAACCTCCTTTTCGCGTTTAATGAGCATAACATTCAACATGTATACACAGAAAGTATTAGAACACCATGAGTCCATTAAACTTACTTTCTCTAACCAATCCTTTGTTCATTAAATCCTGGACCTGTCTCTTGACCTCTTCATTCTCCTGCGACGTGAATTTGTACATTGCTTTGTTTGGTAAACTAGCTCTAGGTATGAGATCAATATGATGACTCACACTTTTGATCGGTGGCAACGAACAAGGCAGTTTGTTCACGACTATATCAACAAACTCCTCCAACAACTTCTGGATTTCTTTTGGTAAATCATCCACCCTTGTACTGGTTAAAACAATCTAAGGTTTTCTCACCACAATGAATTGTGTTTCTTCTTTCTTATTAACCTCCTTAAGAAGTTCCTTCCCATTCATGAGAAGTATAGTGTTTCTTACCTTTGTTGTCACTTCTTTATCCTTAATTGGCAACAACATGTGGGTTCTTCCATTCTTCTCCAGGGTGTATGTGTTCTTTCTCCCATCATGAATCACATTTTTGTCATACTGCCATGGTCTACCCAACAATAGATGACAAACATCCATGGGAATGACATCACATAATATTTCATCCTTATATCCTCCTATTTTAATTTCAACTAAACATTGTTTAGTGACATTTACCTGATGCCCTTTTTATAGCCATGAAACTCTGTATGGGCTTGGATGTTCAATAGTCTCCAGCTCCAGATTTTCTATCATCTCTATAGAAACGAGATTTTCTATGCTACCACTGTCCACGATGACCTTGCATACCCTGTCTTTGGTCTTGCAAGCAATCCGAAAAAGTCTATTCCTTTGGAATGGATTTTCTACCTCCTTCTCTTGCGTTAAGAGGACTTTCCTCATCATCAATGATCTTCCACCTTAAGCATATTCTGCCTCAACATTCTGTCCCTGTGCTTCAGCAATGTGAGTTTCACCTCCTTCTTTCATCTTATTTGGACATTCATAGGACTTGTGTCCATTCTTTGCACACATGAAGCATTTTATTTTGCCACCTCTGCCTCTTCCTCTTCCTCTAGTTTGAGGAAAAGTATTTATGTATGCATATTGTCCTCTCTGTGAGCTTCCACCTCTCTTAGCTTGAGTTTGAGGTTTCTCCCACTCTTCCTTAGGTTTCTGATTCCTATCTTGGACAATCGTTTTTCCTCTAGCTTGACTTCTGCCTCACCCTCTTTGACTTTTCTTTCAGCTTAGCTTCTCTTCAGACTTCAGGGCCATCTGATAAGCATCTTCCACCGTTCATATGGTAATCATGCTCATCTCATCCTGGATGTCATATCTCAGACCATTCATATATCTGACAACCTTTTCATCATCACTTTCACAATGTCCTGCCCTGATGTTTAGCTTATAGAATTCTTCAGTGTACTCCTTCACTGACATCAGCTTCTGTCTCAAATTTTGCATCCTCCGAAACAGAGTGATTTGATAATCCTTGGGTATGAATTTTTCCTTCATCTTCGCAACCATTCTATCCCAACTCTTGATTTTATGCTTGCCTTTGCAACGTCTATCCACCTGCAGTTCATCCCACCATAATGTTGCATGCCCTTTAAGTCTTCTGACAACATGTTTGATCTTCTTGTCTTCCTCAACATCCTCATAGTCAAAATATTTATCCAGAGCTCTAATCTAGTCTAGAAGCTCTTCAACATCCAGGTTTCCTTCATATACTGGAATGTCCATTTTTTCTCTAGCACCTATCCTTGCAACAGCCTTGAATAGGCCTTCTTCTGCTGCATCTTCTGTTGCAACTTCTTCTCCTCCATGTCCAGCTTCATTTTCACTTTCAGAATCACTGATATCTCCAGCACCGACTGCACACCTTTGTGCTATTTCCATGGAATCAATCCTAGCACTCATTTCACGCATCTCTTTTTCCTTTGGTGGCTCAGGTAATTTCCTACCCCTTCTTCTTGGCATTTCCCTTTCCTCTGGTGGATCAGGTGTTTGCCTATCTCTTCTTCTTGGAGGCATGGTTGTAAATATTTCTCGCACCCTCTATCTACATTATACAAACAAAGAAGGGATCTGATACCACAACTGATGTGTATCAAAGTATTCATTTTCCCTAGCTTACTCTGCCTGAGATATACAGACAAAATCAAGCTTTGATACCACAACTGACGCAGACCCGTAGACCCACAAGTTGGGATCCGCACAGGATCCTTTCTTTTTGGCCCTTGAGAGCTCAATTGGCTATACTATTTCCCTTTAGGGAAATCAACCCACAACAAACCTTGAGTAATTTTCCTCTTTTATTTCGGGATATCGGATTTTGCGATTTCGCAAATCCCGTGGTTGAGCGCCTTACCTCTTCAACCTCCAAAACTTGAATTTACGATCTGTCGAAATGTAAGTGTCTCAGCCTTCCCCTTCTCTTCACGATTTCAGGGTTTCAACCACTGAAATGCATTATTTACTATGTCCTTGGGGTTTTCGAACCTCCGAACCCCGAAATGTCGAAATGACGTCTTCTTAAATCCTTTCGGACTTTCGCGTACCAGGACTTTGATACATCAAGCTTGAACCCTATGTCGTCTCCACCTTTCGATCTCCGAAGTCCGAAAATGTTGAAATGGTATTTCTCCTCGTTTATTTCACAACCCTCGACAGGAATTCTCCTGTCCTTCCATGTGTCACCTCCTCCTTGTTTCGGGTTTCCGGGTATTGGGAGTTTGGAACTCTCAAACCACCTTGTGTCTTCGCAATCCCCAATTTCCCGAATTCCAATTTTCCTTTGTTGCGACTTCTGATTTCGAGTTTTCTCCCCTGTTGTTTCCCGAACTCTCTCCCTTGAGACTTCCGAAACTCCAAACTCCAAAGTCCCGAAAACTTAAACTTGCTTCTCCTTAACTCCACACACGAAAACCTCATTTTCGTGTTTTGGGGGTTTGGTCAGCCAAGGATTCTGGCTTGCACTTCGTAATTTCGAACCCAAAAAGGCTGAAATGATATGACGTCCAAATAAGTCAAGATCAATGACCCCTTATCCACCTTGCAGCTCCTTTAGATCCTACGGATCCGTCTATTTTAGAATTTCTTCTCGGAGCATTCCGACCATCCAAATTTCTCCTTCAAAGATCTCCAATTCTAGATTGACCCTGCGACTCTCTTTTGGAACCTATCCTCTTCCCGATGGCTAAAGTTCCCTTCTGCTCTCCAAACACCTTGAAGATTCTAACTCTCCTGAGATTTCTTTTGCTAACTTAAATCTCCTATGAGATTCCTGCACGCACTCCTTCGACACTTCTTCAAATACATCTAAGTATTTGAGTTCTTTTGACTCTGTGCAACTCTTTGCGACAACAGTCTTTCAATCCTCTCCTTTGGTTGATAATATCTGAACTTCCGACTAGCCTGTGCACACCTTGCATGGCTTCTGTGCCTGACTTGCACTTCTATGGAAAATGAGAACAACGGTATCCCTCTTGAGCTTTCAGAGGTGAACTCTGAATCCGTCAACACACTCCTTGTGGACGCTTCACTGCACTCCTTGCAGGAACTTTTACTCAAGAGGAGAAACAATTGAGACTCATTCCCTTACTCTCTCAGACCTAAAATACTTAACATGAAATCATACATACATAGCATAAAAGAAAATGTACAACAGAAAGAGAGAAACAACCATGAGCATAACATTCAACATGTATACACAGAAAGTATTAGAACACCACGAGTCTGAATCAAAGCTTCATATATATTAATTTTATAACTTTTGTACATGGGTTCTTCTTCATAGCTCTCTTCTACATCTCTTCTATGTGCTCTATTATATCCTTGATAATGTTACAAATGATACAAGATGAGGGTGTCTATAGTTGGTTTTCCCTCTAGCTCCTAAAACTGTCTAATCTAGAATTTAAATCTACCTACTTTCATTAACTATGCATAAATGCCTCTACACCTTACAGATGAGAGAGAATCACTCAAGATATTTTTACAATAAGGAAGTATGCCCTTCTTAACTATTACATTAAAGTTTGCACATCCAAAATTTCAAAACATTGCGAACAATTTTAACATACGCCAAAAATGCAATGGCATTTGTCCCACGCTCGCTTACTGCTGGTGATGCTCCTGCATCAAAATGTCAAGAAAAAAATTGCACAAACATATAAAATTTTGATTGAAAATACATGTAAATGATGAATTGGCTTCTTAGACAGTGATTTCTAGACAACCCTACAAAGATAGACTTGCAAAAAATGTTAAAGAATTGACCCGTAATTGTTGGTTGGAAGAATCCCATGTTTCAACAGATACAAGGGATGTGTTGAGATGAATAATAGCATGAAAACAATATGAATAACATCCAAAACATATATTGCCAATGACAAAAATAGATTTTTTCAGTAAGTTCAAAGAAGAGCACAAAGAAGTTAAAATTTCCATCAATACATTTGTGCAACAAAAACCATGGTTTGTTAGACCAATCACTGTTAATGACACTTGTTGTTTTCATTATCATGTGGAATTTGAGTTGTATTGCGATACGTTTTTGGATTTTGGTAAAAATTTATGGCCAAGTTCACCTCCTCCTTCCACATTCCGTGTTTTTATATCTGAAATTCTATGTGAAAGAGAAGATGATGATTTCTTTTACAAAAAAAAATGTGTTGGTGGAAAGAAATGTGATCATTGTGGAAATCTAAGTTTGTTTCATTCAAAGTATCATATTCATATGAATGATCAATAATTTTCTAATATAAGAGTCAATTGTAAGAGATATGAATATATGAACAACACAGCTCCACATTCTTCAAATGTTATTTCCAAAAGGATTGATTTGAAGGTAGATAAAATCCGTGTGATAGAGTTTTTAAAGAAGTTTGAGGAAGAAATCTATAAATACACCAAGAATTCACATAGAGCTCGATGGGAAGATCTACAATTAAAACAATCCAGTGAAATGTTTCCACCAGGGATTTTTTTTTTTTGTAGTTGATTTTGCAGAGAATTACACATTCGCTGCACAAAAAGAAATACAGAGTGAATATTATGATTCTGATCAAGTCACGATATTTGTCCACGTTCTATATATAGACATTCTCAATGGAGTCTTGATAACATATAAAGCACCAACAACAATCGACATGTTATTAAAGAATATAATTTTTATATAAGTGATGATCGAGCACACGACACACATTATGAACAATATTGTTTTGATAAATTTTATGATTCATTGAAAGAATGCGAAATCAGATTTGATCGACATTGGATATGGCTAGTTGGGTGTGCGGGTCAGTTCAAATATTCATGATCATTCTTTTCATTATGTCATCTTCATAAAAAATTAAACATTACACATTGTTGGAATTTTTTTGAGACTGGTCATGGAAAAGGAGAGCACGATGGTGCAGGGGCATGTATAAAACGATCACTTCAAAGGTATCAATTGAACCCTCATGCCGATCAATTTGAGTCCGTTGAACAAGTTGTTGAATGGTGCAAAATGGCGATAATCCATGAATATAATCCGTCAAGGTATGTTCGCAGGTGTGTCTCTATATAAATGTTACATGTATGTACACGAGATATATAAATTTGAACGTGTTCAAATTTATATTCAATCTTCAATCATTTTCTTGAGAGATTTCAAGTTAACAAGTTCTTGTTTTGTGCAGGTTTTTTTGGTATGTTGGAATTGAAGATGTAAATATATCAATCCCATATGACGCCAGTACAATACCTGGGACATGAAAAATACATTTAGTTAAAACAAAACGTTTTCAAAATGGGTTTGCATTTAATAGAAGAAATGACTCTTGTTTTTGTTCAGTTTGCATAGAGGACAAAGAATCCGTATATATTTGCGAGAACGAAAATGAAGTATATGTTAAAGCTTGGAGACATACCGAACTTGATGTAAAAGGAAAAATGCCACTTGCAAGCTCAGAGGAGATGGAATCAAATGAAACTATAGTGTCAGTTGATGGCAATAGTGTTTCTGATCTTGTTAGAGAAGGTAATTTTTATGTTTAAACTTTTTCAAATAACTTGTAGATGTACTTGTGTGATAATCTAACATGAATTATTTGTTGTCCAATATATCCAATTATTTGCAGGAGATGTTTTTTCCATGGTTGCACCTGTAGACAACACTGAAAACGTGAAATATTATTTGATGCAATGCATAGAACAAAAGATGAGGCTATTAGAATATTTTGATAATAACGGTTTTATATATGATGTGGATCCATTGTATTGAAATGATATTTTTTTCAAGAAACCCATCAAACTGATAGTCATGTTCACTTTCAAGAATACCATTCATATGTCACAAGTTGTCAATATAGTCATTTGGTATGTGCAATGTGCATAAAGTTAATAGAAGTTTAATAAAAAAAACAAAAGTTAGAAAATGGAAAATTTCCAAAGTCGATCATGAATGAATAATTGAAGATGCAATACCATTACGGTGTTTTTAAACAAGTGGCACATGTACATTCCATAATTTTTTTTTTTGATTGAAAGTACATTCCAGAATTTGATGACTTCTTTTTACTATCTTCAACCATATTTCCAAATAGGATATTTATAAAAAGGGTATGTATAAAAAACTCGAGACCATTCTTAAAAAACACAGATAAAATATCGTTCAACCATATTTTATATGTGTTTTTCAACCATTACACCAATCAAAATTATTTTATGAGCATTACACCAATCAAAATTGAGTTGTATACCTCTTGTATGAGCATTTTATTTTAAACTAAAAAAATGTTAAACACCTTTTCCATTGAACACTTACTTTTTTCAATAGTATTTTTTTCCATTTTATTTTAATAATATTGCATTAATTTAAAAAAAAATTAAAGCTATTTTATATTTTCTATTGTAATAATATCTTGTTTCAAATTTTAACTCATTCCATTTTTTATTTTATTTTACAAGCATTATATAAATTAAAGTTGAATTGAACATATTTTTTATTTTGAATATTTTTTTTAATTGTTGTTCACAAAATTAAACAAAAGTTAAAACATATCTTTCATTAAATGAGATTTTATTTTATTAAGGGAAAAATTAAAGAAAAGTTAAAAACACCTTTCATTTTGAGAATTTTATTTTATCATTCTCACACAAACCAAAAAACCGTTGAACATCTCTTCTATCTCAAGATTTTATTGTATAAACATTACCTATAATTAATTTGGATATCTCTTATATCTTGAGAATTTTATTTTTATTACTATTGCACCAATCAAAGAAGAGTTGAACATCTCTTTTATCCTTGATTTGAGAGCATTGACTTCTTTAAGTGGTAATTTTTTTTTTTCATTTTTTAAATTAATATGAACTAACTAAAAACAATTTAAGCATCTCTTCCACTCGTTGTAATAACACTTTACTAATAATAAAACATATATACAACTATCTCCATTCTAATTATTAAGTTGATTTACATATAAAATTTGAAATTATTTAGAATCTCCATTTTAATAATTAAGGTGGTTTTCATGTAAACTTATTTAGAAGTGTTAATCATTAGAATTAAATTGTAATTAATAGATATCCTCTCTAACAAAGTTAAGGAAATTAATACAACCTTGTTTAAAGTCAAGTGAATTAAATTGTAATTAATAGATCTCTTCTCTAACAAATTGATGCAGGAGCATCATACAAAGCCAAAGATGAAGGATGCACCTAGCCAAAGGAATAGTTGGACGTGCAGATGGGAAAAATGAGCACATTTTTATGAAAACATTTTAAATTTTGAAATTTGAAGCATTAATGTAATAGTTAGGAAAATGCGTACTAACATTTATGTCTTGGAGATATGAACAGATCTAGAAAGATTACTCTCATCTGCCAGATGTATTAAGCATTTAAGTCTGTTAATGTAAAGTAGGTAGATATGAATGTTAGATTAGACAGTTTTAGAAGCATAGGAGGGAAAACGGATATAGACACCCTCATCCTTGTATCATTGTAACTTTATGATCATTCATAATTCATAAGCTGTAGAGTTGTAGAAGAGAGTTGTAGAGAAGAACCCATGTACAAGAGCACTTGAGTTAATATATGAAGCTTTGACTCAACTTTCATGGTGTTATGATGCTTATTGTTTACATTTGTTGAATGCTATGTTTACAGTTGCTTTGTTTCTCTATTATGCATTTGTTTCAATGCTGTGTTATGTGTGATTTCATGGTGAATGTATGAAGTCTGAGACAGGAGGAGAATGAGTTTCAATTGTTTTTCTTCCTGAGAATTCATGGAAGGAGTGCAACGAATGTCATCAAGGTGTGCGTTGACGAGGGTCTGAGTTTTATCTCAGAAATCTCAGGAGAGATACTGTTGTTCTCATACTAGCTGAATTGCAGGTGAAGCACAGAGCCATGCAAGGTGTGCGCAGGCCAGTTGAAGTCTTGGATTTTATAAATCTAGAAGGAAGGTTGAAGGACCACTATTACAAGGAGTGCACAGGGTCATAGATCCAAACAACCAGAGGTTATTTGAAGGTTTGCTGCAAGGAGTGTGAGTAGGGATCATTTTGGAAGCTTGAGTTTATAAGTGAAATCTCAGGAGGGATTTAACCTTTGAAGTGTTCAAAGGGAGACAGAGGCCGAAAATGTCTCATAGAAGATAAGTTCAGGAGGGAGAGCACCGAGTTGTTTGGACAGAAGTCCTTGAGGAGTGCATCTTGTGGTCATAATTCTCCATGGAGAACTTGCGAAGTTGCGAGGACTGTAGGATCCAGAGGAGTTGTAAGGTGGTTAGGAGTTGGGTGAATCCTCCACCGTGACATCAAGAATAAACATGGACCGTTGATCATGGTATGTTGAGCCATCAGATCATTTCGGGGATTCAGGATCTGTAAGTTCGTAGTGTAGGTTAAAACCCTTGGTCACTCAAACTCTCGGTTCACGAAAGGGATTATCAGCAGTGGAATTTTGGAATTTCGGTATTTTGAAGTTCGGCATACCAGAAACTCTGATGACAAAGGATCGGGACCCTTGGAATTGAAACCCCTGAAGTCGCGAAACATGACGTTCCTTTGGTGTGAAATATCGACATTTCGACATTTCAGGGTTCAGCATTTCGGAATCCCTGATGACGAGAAGTTGGGGTGCTTTTCATTGAAAACCCAAAAGTCATGAAGCACGTAGTGTCATCGGAGTGGAATTTCGTCATTTCAGATTTTCGTGGTTTGGGAAGTAGAGGAGACAAGGGATTTTTGGAACCGAGAGTTTCAAACTCCTGGTACACGAAATCCTGAAAAAGGGTCGCTTTTTCAAAATTCAGGAATTGGTGCGACAAGTGAGTTGGGATCGAGAATCGCGAACTCCTGGTATGCGAAGTACCAAAAGGCCATCGATAGCACATTCCATGGGATGTTGAGCACATTTTGGCATTATGAAAATTCTGAATTCAGGGAATCATAAGGCAAGAGGAACAATTGTTGGGTCATTTTCTCAAGTTCCGAAAAGCATAATTTAGTGGCAACAGGTGGTGTGCATTGGAGGAGTCAACCTTCGTTGATGTTTCACATTTCAACATTTGCCAAGAGCTATGGAAATACATCAGGACTCTCCAACTCCTGAAACCTGAAGTACTTTGTGGCTCAAACAAAGGGTTTGATTAACCCTTTGCATGGTTTTAGTGAAGATCCTCTGCAGATATTGGCCCGAGGGCAGGTGATCTGTGTCAGAGTGGTATCAGAGCTCAGAACAAATTCTTTGCTTTCTGTAGTAGAGAGAAGGGAGAAAATTTTACAGCCATGCTGCCAAGAAGAAGAGACAGGAAAATACCTGATCCAGTAGAGGAAAGAGAAATGCCAAGAAGAAGAGACAGGAAAATACCTGATCTAGTAGAGGAAAGAGAAATGCCAAGAAGAAGAGACATGCAAATACCTGATCTAGCAAGGGAAAGAGAGATGCGTGAATTACATGCTAGGATTGATGCTATGGAGAAAGCACAGAGGTGTACAGTTGACGCTAGAGATATCAGCCAGTCTAGAAGTGAAATTGAAGCCAAAAATGAAGAAGTTGCAGTCGAATATGCTGCAGAAGAACGCTTATTTAGGGTTGTTGCTAGGATAGGTGCTAGAGCAAAAATGGACATTCCAGTGTATGAGGGAAGCTTAGATGTTGAAGAAATTTTAGACTAGATTAGAGCTCTAGAAAAATACTTCGACTATGAGGATGTCGAAGAAGATAAGAAAGTCAAACATGTTGTTACTATACTTAAAGGGCATGCAACACTATGGTGAGATGAACTGCAGGTTGACAGACGCTGCAAAGGCAAGCAAAAAATCAAAATCTGGGATAGAATGGTTGCAAAGATGAAAGCCAAATTTATACCTAAGGATTATCAAATCACTCTGTTTCAGAGGATGCAGAATTTCAGACAGAAGCTGATGTCAGTGAAAGAATACAGTGAATAATTCTACAGGATAAACATCAGAGGAGGTCATTGAGAAAGCGATGATGAAAAAGTTGCCAGGTACATGAATGGTCTGCGATATGACATTCAAGATGAGATGATCATGATGACCATTCAGACTATGGAAGATGCTTATCAGATGGCCCTGAAATCTAAAGATAAGTTGAGTCAGAAGAAAGGTCAAAGAGGTTGAGGTAGAAGTCAAAGCCGAGGCAAGACAATTGCCCAGGGAAGAACTAAAAAACCTAAAGAAGAGGAGAATAAACCTCAAACTCAACCTGAGAGAGGAGGAAGCTCACAGGGAAAGAAATATGTTGATAGAAATACTTTTCCTCGAGCCATAGGAAGAGGAAGAGGCAAAGGAGGTGAAGTGAAATGCTTTGTCTGTGGAAAAATCAGACATAAATCCTATGAATGTCTAGATAAGAAGAAAGATGGTGGAAAAACTCACATTGTTGAAGCTCAAGGATGGAATTATGAATCAAAAGATGTTGAGGGCAGAAGATCATTGATGATGAGAAAATTTCTCTTGAAGCCATAGAAGGAGGCAGAGAACCCAGCCCAAAGAAACAGTTTGTTTAAGACTGCTTGCAAAACCAAAGACAGGGTATGCAAGGTAATAGTGGACAATGGTAGCAAAAACAATCTTGTATCTACGGAGATGGTAGAAAAGCTGGAGCTGGAGACTGTTCTACATCCAAGCCCATACAAAGTTTCGTGGCTACAAAAATGACATTAGGTAAATGTCACTAAAAAATATTTAGTTGAATTTAAAATAGGAGGATATAAAGATGAAATATTATGTGATGTCATTCCCATGGATGTTTGTCATCTATTACTAGGTAGACCATGGAAATATGACAAAAACATAGTTCATGATGGGAGAAAGAACACATACACCCTGGAGAAAAATGGTAGGACTCACATGTTGTTGTCGATTAAGGATAGAGAAGTGAAAATAGAGACAAGCAACACTGTACTTCTCATGAGTGGGAAGAAAATTCTTAATGAGGTTAAGAAGAAGGAAGACACACAATTTATTATGGTCAGGAAGCCCAAAATTGTTTTGACCAGTACAAGGATAGATGATTTACCAGAAGAAGTCCAGGAGTTGCTGGGAGAGTTTGTTGATAAAGTAGTGAACAAACTACCTTGTTCGTTGCCACCTATTAGGAGTATAATTCATCACATTGATCTTATACCTAGAGCCATCTTACCGAACAAAGAAGCATATAGGTTGACGCTGCAGGAAAATGAAGAAGTTAAGAGACAGGTCCAGGACATAATCGACAAAGGATTGATTCGAGAAAGCTTGAGTCCATGCGTTGTTATGATAGTGCTCAGCCCAAAGAAATATGGAGGCTGGAGAATGTGTACAAACTCAAGGGAGATCAATAAGATTACCATCAGATACAGATTTCCATTACCAAGGATGGATGACTTGATGGATTGCTTGAGTGGAGAAAGATTGTTTTCAAAGATTGATTTGAAAAGAGGATATCATCAAATTCGGATGAGATAAGGTGAAGAATGGAAGACAACATTCAAGATGAATGAGGAGCTGTATGAGTGGCTTGTCATGCCATTTTTCTTAACGAATGCACCCAGTACTTTCATGAGGTTGATGAATGAAGTCCTGAAGGATTTCATAGGGAAATTCGTCATTGTATATCTTTGTGTTATATTAATCTTCAGCAAGACAAAAGAAGAACACTTAAAGAATTTAGTTGCAGTAATGAGGAGGTTACAGTAGGAGAAATTGTTGATTAATATGAAGAAATCATCATTTATGAGGACAAAACTCATTTATTTGGGTTTTGTTATCTCTGCAAATGAATTAAAAATGGATCCGGAAAAGATAAAGGCGATTAAGAATTGGCCATCGTTGAAGAACGTATTTGAAGTTCGAATCTTCCATGGTTTGGCTAGATTCTACAGGAAATTCATCTAAAACTTCAGTGGAATTAGCGCATCGATGATGGATATAGTGAAGAAACGACACAAATATTTTCACTGGACAGAGGAAGCAGAGAAGAGTTTCAATCTGCTGAAGAAGAAGATCACTGAGCAACCAATTCCGGTTTTTCCATATTTTAGCAAGACATTCTAGGTCAGCTGTGACGTGAGTTGATTTACAATTTTAGTGGTCTTCATCCAAGACGATAGGCTGATCGCATATTTCAGTGAAAAACTAAATGAAGTGAAGATTAAGTACTCCACATATGACAAGGAATTCTATGCAGTCATACAAGTGCTGAATAAATGGAGACAATATTTGGTTCCCAAGGATTTTTTTTTGTACAGTGATAATCACACTTTTCAATTCCTGACTCGATAGGAGAAGTTGAACCAAAAGCATGCTAAATGGGTTGAATACATGGAAAATTTTACTTTTGTGATTAAGCAGATTTCTGGAACTGCTAACAAAGTTGTTGATGCTTTGAGTAGGAAATGTTTGCTTATGAAGGAATTCAGAGTCAAGACTTTAGGTTTTGATAACCTCAAATAAATGTATAGGGATGACCCATATTTTAAAGAGGCATATGAAGCATCTGAGAATCCAATTCTCAGGGACAAAAGCCAATGGACTGAATACATGATCTAGGATGGATTATTGTTCAAGGGAAATCAACTATGTATTCCAAAATGTTCCATGAGGGAGAATCTGTTGAAGGAAAAACACAGTGGAGGATTGGCCAAACATTTCAGTCATGACAAGACGTTCTCAAAGTTGAATGGCTCATATTTTTGGCCAGGGATGAGGATAGATGTCAAGAAATTTGTGGATAGGTGCAGAATTTGTCAGCACATGAAAGGAAAAAGACAGAACATAGGGTTATACCAACCATTACCCATACTTGAAAGGCCATGGGATGCAGTGAGCATGGATTTCATATTGGTACTGCCAAGGACACAAAGAGGATGTGATTCGATCTTTGTGGTAGTCGACAGATTTTCAAAAATGGCACATTTCATACCATGCCAGAAAACTAGTGACGTAACTCATATTGAGAACCTCTTTTTCAAGGAAGTCATCGGACTTCACGTCTTTCCAAAGAGTATCATTTCTGATTGAGATACCAAGTTCGTAGGACATCTCTAGAGGACCTTATGGAGGAAGTTGGGGACAAGTTTGTCTTTTAGTTCAGCATATCATCCTCAAACGAATGGACAAATAGAAGTTGTGAACAAGAGCTTGGGAGATTTGTTAAGAATCTTAGTGACTGAAAACCACTGTCAATGGGATCACATTCTACCACAAGAAGAATTCTCTTACAATGATTCACTCAATATAAGCACAGGGCATAGTCCTTTCTAGATTGTATATGGAATGCAACCAAGGGGAGTTTCTGAATTGAATAATTTGGAACAAAATGAATTCATGAGTGCTAGTGCAAAAGACTTTGCAGAAGGAATGAAGGAGCTTCATAGCCAAGTTAAGGAGCGATTGCAGAGTTCAAGTCAAGAATACAAGTGAAGAGCAGATCAACATAGGTGAGAACTTCAATTTGAAGTTGGTGATCTAGTTCTTGCGCATTTGAGGAAGGAAAGGTTCCCAAGGGGAACATATAATAAGATGAAGATGAAAAAGATTGGACCATGCAAGGTCATAAGGAAATTTGGGGCAAATGCATATGAGGTTGAATTACTCGATGGGGTCAAAATCTCACCAATATTCAATGTTGCGGATTTGTACCATTACAGAGCTGAAGAAGCAGGAGCAAAAGATGATCAGAAAGAGGTTCAATGGACAAAACAAATGCCTGTAGTTGTAGAGGCACAAATGGAAAGCATAATTGACAAAAGGGTTAGCAAAAAGACTAGGAGAAAAGAGTATTTTGAATACTTGGTCAAATGGAAGGGACATCCAGTCGAAGATGCCAGTTGGGAGGATGAAGAAAAAATTCAAAAGCATGGAGAGACCGTGCAAGAGCTCATGAACAGGAGTTCATGAAAATTTTCAAGCGAGGGAGTATGATGCAGGAGCATCGTACAAAGCCAAAGCCAAACCACGTACCTAGCCAAAGGAACAACTGGATGCGCAAATGAGAAAAAGGAGCACGTTTTTATGAAAACGTTTTAAATTTTGAAATTTGAAGCATTAATGTAATAGCTAGAAAAAGGCGTACTTACATTTATGTCATGGAGATATGAACAGATCTGGAAAGATTACTCTCATCTGCTAGATGTATTAATCATTTAAGTCTGTTAATGTAAAGTAGGTAGATATGAATGTTAGATTAGACAGTTTTAGAAGCATAGGAGGGAAAACGGATATAGACACCCTCATCCTTGTATCATTGTAACTTTACGATCATTCAAGATTCATACGCTGTAGAGCTGTAGCAAAGAGCTGTACAGAAGAACCCATGTACAAGAGCACTTGAGTTAATATATGAAGCTTTGACTCAACTTTCATGGTGTTATGATGTTTACTTTTTACATTTGTTGAATGCTATGTTTACAGTTGCTTTGTTATCTGTTATGCATTTGTTTCAATGATATGTTATGTGTTATTTCATGGTGAATGTATGAAGTCTGAGAGAGGAGAAAAATGAGTTTCAATTGTTTCTCTTCCTGAGAATTCCTGCAAGGAGTGCAGTGAACGTCCGTAAGGTGTGCGTTGACGAGGGTCTGAGTTTTATCTCAGAAAGCTCAAGAGAGATAACATTATTCTCATACTAGCTGAAGTGCAGGTGAAGCACAGAGCTGTGCAAGGTGTGCGCAGGCCAGTTGAAGCCTTGGATTTTATAAATCTAGAAGTAGGGTTGAAGGACCATTGTTGCAAGGAGTGCACAGGGTCAGAGATCCAAACAACCAAAGGTTATTTGAAGTGTGCCGCAAGGAGTGAGAGAAAGGATCATTTTGGAAGATTGAGTTTATAAGTGAAATCTCAAGAGGGATTTAACCTTTGAAGTGTTCAAAGGGAGACGGAGGCCGAAATCGTCTCATAGAAGTTAATTTTAGGAGGGAGAGCACCGAGTCATTTGGACAAAAGTCCTTGAGGAGTGCATCTGGTGGTCAGAATTCGTCGTGGAGAACTCGCGAAGTCGTGAGGACCATAGGATCCAGAAGAGTTGTAAGGTGGCTAGGAGTTGGGTGAATCCGCCACCCTAACATAAATAATTAGCGTGGACCCTTGATCATGGTTTGTTGAGATGTTAGATCATTTTGGGGATTCAGGATCCGCAAGTTCGGAGTGTAGGTTAAAACCCTTGGTCACTCAAACTCCTGGTTCACGAAAGGGATTATTAGTAGTGGAATTTTGAAATTTCGGTATTTCAGAGTTCGACATACTAGAAAATTTGATGACAAAGGATCAAGACCCTTGGCATTGAAACCCCCAAAGTCACGAAATGTGACGTTCCTTTGGTGTGAAATATCGGTATTTCATCATTTTAGGGTTCAACATTTCGGAATCCCCAATGACAAGAAGCTGGGGCACTTTGCATTGAAAACCCAGAAGTCACGAAACACGAAGTGTCATCAGAGTGGAATTTCGGTATTTCAGCTTTTCGAGGTTTAGGAAGTAGAGGAGACAAGTGATTTTTGGAACCGAGAGTTTCAAACTCCCGGTACACTAAATCCTGAAAAAGGGTCACTATTTCGGAATTCAGGAATTGGTGCGGCAAGTGAGTTTCTATCGAAAATCACGAACTCCCGATACACGGAGTCCCGAAAGGCCATTGATAGCACATTCCATGGGACGTTGAGCCCATTTTGGCATTCCAGCATTTCAAAATTCAGGGAATCATAAAGCAAGAGGAACGATCATTGGTTCATTTGTTCAAGTTCTGAAAATCTAAATTTAGTGGCAACAGGTGGTGTGCGTTGGAGGAGTCAACCTTCGTTGACGTTTCAGATTTTGGCATTTGACAAGAGCTGTGGAAATGAATCAAGACTCTCCAAATCCCAAAACCTGAAGTCCTTTGTGTCTCAAACAAAGTGCTTGACTAACCCTTGGTGTGGTTTTAGTGAAGATCCTATGTGGATATCGGCCCGAGGGTAGGGGGTCTACGTCACAAACTTAAGGAAATTAATACAACCTTGCCTAAAGTCAAGTCAAGACCCTTACAAAATGTGGGTTTATGTGAATAGTACTAAACCATAGCCTACAAATTGTTTTCCTAATGTAATTATCTTTCATACATGTTATCTGAGTTGTAGAAGGGGTATGTGTTGTTCCTTGGCATGTCTAAAACACAATGCTTGAATGCATACCTCCTCCCTTGAATTCCACATTGGTTACTTTCTTCCAAAATCAAACACAAGTTTTCTGAAAGTAAATTGCTAGATCATGACAATTTCATCCTTTTAGTGCAGTTCATACCAGCATAGGCTTTGCATGGTTTAAATTGTTTGTTAATACCATAATATATTCTCAAATAAGTTTTGCATGGTTTAGCATGTTGTCTACTATCATATATTTTTAAATAGATATGCAATGGTACAATCTTGTATGTTTGAAAGTTCACTTTTTTCTTGTCCATCTATTGAGTTTGCATATTCTTAAATATATTTAAACAACAACACATTCTATGAGTTTGCATCTATGATCTCATATGCCTATCTCTTCTTTACCTTTTCCTTTACTTTTTCTTATTAGTTAAGTGCATCTATGTAAACCAATTTATTTAACAGATCTCATGTGCATGTCTTTCTTTTAGTTTTTCCTTTAATATTTTTTATTGGTTAAGTGCATCTATGTAACCAAAAAAATCATTAGTAACTAGAAAAAAATTAATTTTTTTAATATAAAATTAATCTGCTAAAATTATTCTGCCAAACTTATTTGATGATATGTCAATATAATCATATTTTTGACAGTCCACAGTGAACATAAAATGAAACATTTAAATTAATAAAAGTATTTAAGAGTGATGCTTAATGTAATGCATTGTAAAAATGATAATATACAAAACATTAGTTCATTACTAGTTAACTTTGCCACTTTTTGACAATAGAATCATATTTTTGACAGTACACAGTGAACATAAAATGAAACATTTAAATTAATACA
>SNQJ01S0097490.1:31396-42896 GCA_010110895.2 Picea sitchensis
ACACTGTAAAATACATAAGTTCCACATCCATTTTAGGATGATAACAAAAACTAAGACATTTAACTTCAAAATTCTGGACTCTAAGCCATGACTTTAAGATACATCACTTCATACATGAAATTCAAACCTAGAAAAAAAAATAGAACTCAAAAATAAAAAATTTGCAATTCAAACATGTGAAATAATACAGAATTCAAAAATTGTGATTAAAACAAAATTGATATACATACCAAAAAAGTTAACTGTCATCCTCCAACATATTCTTTCCCAAAAAATATATTGTAAACATCTTTTCCACCAAATATAATTTAGACATCTGTAAAAATAAAAAACATAATAAAAAAAAAAATAACACATATTAACATATATACTATAGCTAAATATTAAATAAACAATAAAAAATAAAAACATAACTAACCACAGTTAAACATATTTAAGATCTAGTTACTCTCCAATTAAGAGTACATGATTTAAACAATTTGTAAATCTTATCAAAAATTTTAAAAAATTTTAAAGAAAAAAATTATGTTATTGGTAAAAAATTTTGAATTAGAGTTACATAATATTCTGAAAATAAATATAGAACTGTGTATGAAGAAAGTTCACAAATCTCCATATTAAGTCATTCTTCCAATGAAATACTTATCTCCTTGTGGATAAAGTCCCAAATCCTTTAGGTGAAATTCCCCTTGTGGATAAGGTCCCAAATACTTCAGGTGAAATGCTCATCCCAGGTGATGTTATTGTGTTCTTGGTAAAACAAATTGTGAGTTAGAGTTATATAATAATCTAAAAATAAATATAGAACTGTGTATGAAGAAAATTCACAAATATCCATATTAAGACATTTTACCAATGAAATACTTATCTCCTTGTGGATGAAGTCCAAAATCCTTCAGGTGAAATTCTCCTTGTAGATAAAGTCCCAAATCCTTCAGAAATTCTCATCACAGGTGATGTTATTTGATCATATTTACATAGCAATAAAATACTAATCTCCTCAGCAGTTACATACTTCTCGCTTCTTCTACAGTGGTCATATAATCAAATTCCACGATGCCTTTTCAAACTAAAGGACTCATAAATCTCCATATTAATCCATTCTTCATAAAAAGTACTTATTATCTAAAAAAGTTCACAAATCTCAATTTTAAAAACCATTCTTCCGGAAAATATGTATCTCCTCTTTCTTCGGTGGAATATATGTTCTCATATAATCTTGCATGTACATGAAGAAAACAAAAATATGCACATGTATATTAAGTCATTCTTCAAAAACCATTTAAATGGGATGTATTCATAATAGATATAATGAAATTCTCTTTGAAATTATGTGTGAGCTATCTCACATATATAATATGTGTGAGCTAGCTCACATATACAATATATGTGAGCTTATTTGTAAATCTAATTGAATGTTAGTTTTTGTGATTAGTAACCAATTTAGTTAAAAGGTTGACAATACCCTGGCAAGAAAGAATTCACTTCGTTGTATGTAGAAAACACAAATTTGTCCATACTATGCCATTCTTGGACAAGAAAGCAAGAAATGCAATCGAGGAAAATTTAGAAACTTTCTCTTTTCTGATGTGGGATAGAGTCTGTTCTCAAATATTCAAATGTTCAAGTTCAAAATTAGGTCTTCATCATGATCTAACCTTAAATAAGTTTGAATGTACATGTAACATCCCGCTCTTGCATTCACTGAGGGAACTTATACTTTGAGGACACTTTCTTGCAAGTGATCCAGATTATTATACTATTCGGCATTTGATTATGATCATGAGGCATTATGGTTGTGATGACATGTTATTTTACTGTATTGACATAGACATGTGCTATTGACTCAGTTTTTATGAGTGTACAAGAATTGGACCACGAGGGTGATGAGGCAACGACAGAACCCTTGGACTCTGGATCGAGTCATGGAGTGGACTATTGGGATTTGATTGTTATATATATATATGACATTTGTGAATCTGATTAGATGTTATGATTATGGATATTATTTTTGACATGATTTGTCGATGATGAAGGTTGACGATAGCTTTATGACCAGACTTGCATGTGGAGTAGAGGGGTCATGCACAACTACCAGAGATGTTGAGGGAGAGGTGTGGACAGTAGCCTTGCCACAACCTACTAGCACTCTCGTTGTGGCTCGAACTGTAGGTTAACGATTACCTAGTTCGAGAAGACCCACGATGTCATGAGGGAAAATTGCGACAGTCTCTCACAATGATTCTAAGGGGTGTGCAATAAGGCATGGGCCTTATTTTTTTATAGGCCCTTAGTCTCCCACAATATCACCCGACGGATTATTGACTCCAAGGGTTTTTTTATGTCTACCAAGTTAGTCAAGAGGTGAGCGATACCCTTGGAGCACGTAGTGCGTCCTGAAGGGCACGTTGCACAAGAAAAATGGAAAGAGGCGAGTGGAACCATTGGAGCACATAGTGCACCCTCAAGGGCACATAGTGCAAGGAAAACAGAATGGGATGAGTGGAACCCTTGGAACACCTAGTGCGTCCTGAAGGGCAAGTCACGTTTTTAAATAATAAATGAATAAACCTATATGGCCATAGAACGAATACTGTGATGAGAAAGATTTAAAACAAATTCCCTAATAAAATGTCACCCAACCTTGGAAATTAAAGTTTAGTTCTAAGTGATACGAGAAAGGGGTAAGCAATTCATTAATTTATAAAAATCCTTTGGGGGGGTAAAAATAAAAAGGGGGAAAAAGAGGAAATAATTGTTCTGTCACATATGCTAATTACAAATTTATTAATTAAAGAGGAAAAGGGGGAAAAGTTAATGTTCTACACCTGCCAATTTGAGTTTGAAATAAAAAGGGAAAGAGGGAAATTTAGAAGAATTAGGAAACTAGGAAAAAGAGAGAAAAATAAATAGAAAAGGGAAACACAAGGAAAAAGAAGAGAAACTAACTTAGTAACGTATCTAGCATTTAAGAACTTTATAAATTAAACTCAACTAGTAAATTAGTAAGGGGGTAAGTCATTAAAACCTGTAAGGGAATATGGGGACACCTAGGAGTGATTCTAGGAATGATTTTAGGTGCGTGAGGAAAATAGGAGTAATTAATTAATTAATGAAATTAATTTAAGGTGTGATAAAGGGAATGGGTGACACATGTACGAGGATGATTTTTATGAATTAAATTATTAAACAATAAATTAAATGGGATTTTGGGAAAGTAAATGACTTAGAAACTCTATACAAAGGAGGGAGGAAAATAATGATGGATCTCTTATGTTATGCGTAACGTTATGCTGCAGAATTTTAGACTTCATTGACTTAGCTTGTGGGAGTTGTTATACCTATCTCGGTGAGGAGTGGTGGCTCAGCCTTGCAAGGTGAGCTGGGAGATATTTGTTCTCTTTTTTAGTGTGTGTAGCCCCTTTGTGGCTCGAGGGGATAAGGGGGAATAAGAGTACCCCTAGAATTGGATGGGAGGTATTGGTGAGGCCTCATCGATCGAAAAGAGGGAGAAGCATGGAGCGTGTGGGACAAAAACTCAGAGTGGGTGGCTCAGGCTACAATACGCTTCCTTTATTTCAACATTGTATATTATTAGTATACTTTATGCTTTTAGTCCTATGTTTTTAATTTGGTAAAAAAAATGATTGACTTAGCATTTTAATTGAGAAATGAATTCCCCCCATAGCTTTAAGCTCATTGTTGATTGATTCCCTTGGATTTCGAATCCTTTCATGTTGTGACTGTCATATGGTTTTATTGATTTGTGATGAGTTTGTGCTTCATATTTCACCTTCGTCCCTAGCTCATCATTCCTCGCCTGAGCAGTCAGCCAGGAGCTGGATCAACGGTCCTCACTTCAGTGTTAATAGAACTATAGATCCTGACGCCCTGTTTTTTTGTGCGTGGAGGATGAGTGATGGATGTTTCCGCCCAGCTATCTAGCCCTGTTTATTGTTCCAGGTGGAGTGTTGTCTTGTGACTTGATGTGAATAATTAACCCTACAATTTATTGATTGATGGTGAAGTTTTTTTTTCTTTCTCTATGTTTTTGGCCACTGGTTGTGACTGTGATTTGCCCCTTGTTAATATGCTTTTTTTTACTTCATAGGACTAATTTTCGTTTTTACTTTAAGGGTAGATTTTCCCTACAGTTTTATTCCCTTGGCATGTTTATCTTCTCCCCCAAAGGCCTGCGCCTTGTTGGTTAGTGGGGCATACTGGTGGGCATTTTGTTTACTTTTATTGACTGCAATTTGCTTGGAAAAAAACTCACCACCTTGGTGTTAAAACTCTACATGCTTTCTTAATAAAACCAACGATTTTATGTAATGGAAAATACGAGCATATTTAATGGCAATGCGATTAAATTAATGGCTAATGTGATTATGTTTAACGACAAATGAGACTTCATATTTATTTAATGACAATGGTTATACATTTCCCTTATGTTGTGTGTAATGTACAAAGTTTTTTATTTAATTGCAATGCACTTCGTGTTTTGGATATAAGTGGACGATGATATTTGTCATTGTCTTTTGGGCTATTGTTTTCTTTCTGATCTCACGACAATATTTATCATTGTCTTTTGGGATGTTGTTTTCTTTCTGATCTCACGACGATATTATCATTGTCTTTTGGATGTTGTTTTCTTTCTGATGTCACAATAATATTTAGAGAATTAAGTTAGTTGCACAATTAGAGAATAGGTCTATTATTTGGTATTTCGTAGTTAAGATGCTCTACTGGACTTGGGGGGCCAAAATGGGCGGCCATGCTATGGATTGTATTTGGCGCTAAGTAGTCTATGACCTTCATATTCAATTTCTCCTTACAATAAGGTTTTTTATTTTCCAGTAACTATCCGATTTTATTTTTATGATTTAGTCATACAACGGTGGTAATTTAGGGGTTTTACAACAGAGTTTTAAGTAGATCCATTGTTGACTGAAAATGAATTACCTGTCTGCATTTTAAGATTGATATCCAAGCAAAGACTGAAAACAGTTTATCTATGACTGTGTTTTGTTGATATCCAGGGGGAACAAAAGACTATATTTATACATGTCAGCGTTTTTAGTTGATTTCCCAGTAGAGACAATAACAAGATAGCTGCGTTGCATTTTTTTTGTTGATAATTTCTAACCTCGTAAATCCCATATGCATGCGTTGTTTTTTATTTTTGTTTTTTTTGAGTGATAAATTCGAGTGGATGTCCAAGTGTGATGGTGTGTTGGTTAATCAATCCTCCCCAAGTCATTATGGAGAGTTACACATGTGGGAGAGTTTCATTGTCGCCTCTATTTTTTTTTCACAGTATCTCAACTATGGTTTTATTGATGTATGGTAATGGAATTATATATGTGGGGACCCTGTGAAATCTTTTGTGATAGCTATTGACAGCATCATTGTGCTTTTATTAGACAACACGAGATAGCGGTGCTATTATTTAGACCCCGGGAAAACTTTGGATAAACAACGATACTTTGATAGCCATAATTACTTTTAACCATGCATTACTAAACTCGTGGACAAGGGTGTTATGAATTGAAGTAGATAGAGACTCAATTACTAGAGAGTGATTTCTAGACAACGAATTTGTTGCACAGTGCCATCATACTCTTGTATAACAACTATTACCTTACGATTTTTATGTATATTGTTGTTACCTTTATTATTGAACCGCAGTGGTGGCATTGTGATGTACAATTTTTTTTTTCTAAAATGAATTATTATTGTGTTGTATGAGTGTCATAGCCTTCTCGTTGACCTGTCGATAGAGTTCTTGGATCAATAGTCTTCTTGTCACTAACCCGACTCCTAGCGTGTTGGATTCATATAGAGTCCTTGATCAACATAGGTTATGTAGCTCCAGGGTTATAGTTGGGCCTATCATTTGGGGATGGCATGATTCCTGATGAGGGGATCATGGCGTGCCCTAAGGGATAGAGGCAAAGGATAACTTGGCCGTGGTTTGTTCTTTTCGTGTGGGTGTTGTTGATCGTTGTGAGTTTACTATTGGCGCTTGGGATGAACGAATTCTTGCGTTGGTTGCACTCCATCGAGGTTCTAGTTAACTGGAAGTTGAGGCCATTGTGTCCGGATGGGGACGTTGTCCCTTATATTGTAGGCATGGTAATACTTGTGTCGGGAGGAAAGTCATTTCTCTTGTTGTTTAGGCATGTTCCACCAAGTTTCTCACGTGCCAGTGAATGGAGTCATAGTTATTTGTTTCCTGTTCTATGGGCGTGGTGCTCACCGTCAGATGTGTTGTATAGCTATAGTCATTGTTTTCATCATNGCTTGTAGTCGTAACGATGGGGGTGTTACAACACACCATTTGAGACAATGAAAAACTTATCTAGGGGTTCTATGTATTTCAAAATAATTGATCAAAGCATTGAATATGAAAGGCTAAGCTAAAAATTTGAGAAAACAAAAATTTGATAAAAGTCAAGAACATACATTTATGAATCATCTTGAATGGACACATCCTTCCCAAATCTGGGTGCTTCCTCCGCTTCCTCCTTAGTCCCAATCTCCCTCCCAAGCACACTCTCGAGTACTCTCTTCTCCACATTATCCTATATAACACATTTCAAATTTTCAAATTAGAAAAATTACATTGAAATGATTACAACACATTAAATTTAAATGATTTTAATACATTAAATGATGCTTATGAACTCCCACCCTCTTCAAACTCTCCCAATGAGAATTAAGACAAGGCTTCCCAAGTAGTAGGAGATGGAATAGGAATCTGTGAAAAACACAACTAAGAACTAAATATAGGATTCAATGTGTTCACAATTATACAAAATTATAAATGTTGTTGATCTCTTATTCAAAAGAGTGGAGATTGAACAACTATTAGAAAACACATACCTGATTCAACCCATCCAAATTTAAACTTATCGAATCAAGTCCCCTACCTACTGGAGATTCATTTAACATATCTCCAAACTGCAATTAATGCCAATAACAACTCGATTATTTCTATAGAAACAATGATATCTAAATCTAGAATTAGAAGTAAACTAGACCACATATAATGCAATGCATTAGAATCCCCAAAACAAAGAGTTTAATCTTCATAACCTCACACACCCACTAATAACATAAGAAATCTTTAGTAAGTGGTGCACAACAACTTGTTATGCCTTTAATCTTGGCACATAAGAAATCTTGCTTTACTATCTGATGCACTCTTATATGATCACAGATTGGATAATGTTATATTATATAACATATGAACTGTGGAAATGTTATATTATATAGTTGGATCACTTGAGATATTTAAGGAAACATTTTTGGATAGTTGTGGATATGGTTGAACTAAATACATAACTGTGAAATACTTTATGGTCACCTAAAGTTATATAAAGGGACCTAATTGTACTATACACTAAGGGATTGCTACATTGAGTGGATAACTACCCAAAATTAACTCAATAACATGTGCATATTTTTTGAACATGGTTCAATCCACTAAGACCACATATATATTTCTTATAACATTTCTTTAAGATTCATTAAAAGTTCCCTATGGTTGGATCCACTAAAAAAATATATTAGAACATTTCTTTAAGATTCCTTAAAAATTCCCTATGGTTGGATCCACAAAGACCACATATAATGCAATGCATTAGAATCCCAAAAACAAAGAGTTTAATCTTCAAAACCTCACACACCCACTAATAACATAATAAATCTTCAGTAAGTGGTGCACATCAACTTGTTATGGCTTTAATCTTGGCACATAAGAAATCTTGCTTTACTAAGTGGTGCACTCTTATCTTATCACATATTGGATAATGTTATATTATATAGCATATGAACTATGAATTGGAATACTTGAGATATTTAAGGACAAATTGTTTGATAGTTGCAGATATGGTTGAACTAAATACATAACTATGTGTAACGAACCTCCTCGTTACGACAACAACTCTAATAACAAGTGCCAATTTTTTTTTTTTTTTAAATGTGTGTGCTCGTGTGAAAAGAAACAGACACACTGGACTCTACGAAACCACTCGACGACTAACAAGACATACCCATGATGATCACAATAAGAAGACATAAGGCACACCGCAAGTAACTGCAAACATTTAACGACAAACTGGGTTATGCATAGTACGAACACCGAAGGAAGAATCCATAGTGGTAGATTTACTATTTCTGCACAGGAAAGCAAGGAGTTTAATCTTAGTTCTCTGCTCCGGAGGGAGAGAAGGTCAGATAGGCTTCTGGCCGACTGCTCAGGCAAAAACTAGTAATCCCCTCAGGTGTGTCGCAAGAGTGGAAACCCTGCCTTTAAAGGGCCCGAGACTCTTGATATGGCACTGGATTCTTTACACAAAAATAATCACCCACACAGACATATATACTAAGGCTACAAGGAGGTGTCTATATCCCGCCCAACACAGGCAGACCCAACTAAAGATGCTAAGTCTACAATGAGAGTAAATGCGTAAAAGACATCATCATAAATCAAGAGTTATATTATAATCTCACGCTGCTTAACTATACTTCTTGTACTTAAGGAAAGCTTCTAGGGGTAAGTGAAGAGAAGCTATAATTTTAAGTTCATTAAGATAACCCAAGAAACTCCATCTTCAGGCAAAACAAGAACTTTAACAACTCTTTTACATTATGTATCCATTATATGAAACTACTAAGATCATTCATAAAAGCAATCATGAGAGTCACATGCTGACATAGATATGAGTGGTAGGTACATTAATGCAAGCAAAATCTGCCCATCAATTCAACTAACTAGCCGGTTACTAAGGTCACTACTATACAACTTCAATTAAGACCATTATGAGATAGTTATTACTAATATTTTAATTCATTTGGAAATAGTGAACTCACTAGATTGACCTAGTCACAACCTAGTTACCTTTAGTGATTAAAGGATAATAGAAATAAAAGTATTAAATTCTAACGAACTAGCAATATATGAGAGGAGTTCTAATCTATGATTCCTATCCAATATAAGGAAAAACACAATGGATATGAAACATATTAACATAAACGAAGTAATAACCAGGAATAGATCAACGTTACGCATACTCAATCCCATATATCTTAAAGTAAATGGAAGAGAGCTTATCCTTCATTAACAATCCAATATATTACATCATAACACATTAACAATTCCTTATCTTACAATTCATTATCTTCATTGTATTAACATCCCGTTACCTCACATTACATTTCATTATAATCAATAGAATAAATAATGTCAAGATTTTTAGGGAAGAAAACAGAACTATTTCATTCTATGATATAATACCAAGTCAGTTGTAATAATACCACTTACTTCCATAGAATATATCAATGTTCAGATTTTTTAAAAGAAAGGCAGGACGATCCCAACAATAGTAATATAAAATAGGACAGCCATAAATAAACCACTTACGTACAATAGCATATAAAAATGTCAAGACTTTAAGAAAGGAAAAGCAGAACTTATTCCAAAAATAATAAAATAAAACAGAGAGCTATAAATTGAAGAGAGGCATACCCAACAACTACCATACCGAAACTTCAACCAATCTACACAACGATCTTGATGAATAAGAATTCAAGAATTCCAATTAAAACTTTGTTTACATGATTTGACGAAAATCCTTATATTCAAATTCCACATCGATATCAATGATTCAACGATTTTCTAAAATGAATGCAAACAAACAGCTACTGTACAACCTAAGCTTTTGATTGCGCAACATTTACTGGTGAATATACATGACTCTAAAATCATGTAATATAACCTAAAGGCAGTGAATTTAAATATTGACGTCCATATGGCAACCAAACGCAGGGTACAACAATTATGGTTAGGTTGGGTATTTCACTTATCTCAGAACCCATAACCGTGGTTTCCAGCCAACATTCGAAGGTGCAGAATTTGGGCGAATTCTAAAATTCAGTGATAACCATATTAACCTAAAATTTCATTGATAACCATATTTAAAGACGCCCAAACCACGATTAATACCTGCATCGATGCAATTGTCAGCAGTAATAAAACGCCCACAGTCACTAAGGAAGACGCCCCCTATGAAATTAAACTCCCACAACATGTAAATACACCCAAAAGAAAGGTGGAAACGCCCTTACCCAGCAGTGAAATAATGCAGAGAAATCAGGGAAAGGTTGCCAAAAGCAAAGAGAATTCTGGGAACGATTTGCCAAACGATTTAACAGAGCGAAGGTCGGCACGAATTAAATCTGCCTGAGCAAATTAAACTGCCAAAATGTTTCAAGGCCAGGAATAAGAATAAGAAAGTTTAAGGAGAAATAACGAGCTAAACACAAGGGTAAAAGCGATTGCAATACTATATTAGAATGAAATAGTGAGCATTGTTAATGAGATCATAAATTCAACATAAAAGTTCAATGAGGATCAATAAGAACCCTGCGCCCTTAATAAGTTGACCAAATGAAACCAAATCGTCCGATGTCAACAGAAGTGAAAGGAGGAAAATACGTTGATGACGGAAAACGGTAAGGGCGCAGCCTGAATGGTGGTAGGGAGATTAATTGTTACTCAAATACTGAATTAACGCTGAGGCACACGCCTGTGCAACGCAAAGAATAAAAACCATCGCACAGAAAAATAATGCAGACCTAATGAAAATTGTTCTCTGGTATGAACGCAAGGAGAAAAATTAATTCACCGGCCCACCAAGGAATTGCAGACTGGAATGGATAGTGTTCCAATTAATTATATTTTCTTGACAGTCGTTCCCTTTAATGAAATTCCTGGATAAACGTTTTCATAAATAAAAATCACCGCAGAAGTAAGGGTTATATTAGTTACACAATTCAAATTTAGAAGTAAGGTAATCTAGCCAACATATCTGGAACAAGCTAGGTTATCCATTTATACATGAGAAGCGGCCAATGTAAAAAAAAAGGGCAAGATAAAATAACAATGAAGAGCAAGGTGAATGCAGCTATAAGGGCCAGGGAGGGTTTCTATCAGTCTAACATCGAATCCGTTTACACAATAACCATTCTACCCTACAAAATAGAGGAGCGTACCTTGCCTTATCGCCCGCTTGATGACGTCCATTTTCTCCGCGTTGCTCCTTCTCCATGCCGCTCCCTCTTGCCGACCATAGAGTCTACACCGGTACCTCCCAGCCAAACGCTAGGGGTACTCTGCTTCCCCCTCAGCCCCCCGAGCCGCAAATGGGCCACACATAGTCCAGATAGTATACCTAGCTTCCCAGCTCCCCTCCAAGGCTGAGCTACCACTCTAATCCCAGCTGAGAAAGTCCCAACTCCTCAGAAGAAATCAGTCCAGTCCAAATTCGGCAGCATAACGATACCTAACAGCCCCTCCCTTTTTCCCCTCATCCCCCTTTCTTTTATAGAGTTTTGAGACCCCCTCTTGCCCTAATCACATTTAATTTAATTTTTAAAGAAAACCCTCTAAAAATTATTTGTCTTACAAGTGTCACTCGTCCCCCACGTTTCTCCA
>SNQJ01S0097491.1:780-12637 GCA_010110895.2 Picea sitchensis
ATGGAAGAAAGTGCAATACTCTATTGAGCTGGGATCCAGCTGATAGAGCAGTAGTTGGGCCAGAGTTTCTCAAGGAGATGGAGGACCAAATGATAAAAATTAAACAGAATTTGAAAGCTGCCTAGGACAAGGAGAAAATTTATGTTGATAAGAACAGAACCCACAGAGAGTTCAAAGTGGGTGATCATGTTTTCCTGAAAGTGAAAGCTAACAAGAGTTCCCTGGAGTTGGGAAGTTGCGCCAAGTTGGCAGCCAAATTTTGTGGGCCATTTGAAATCCTGGAAAGGATTGGGCCAGTTGCATATATGCTTGCATTACCTGCATCCATGACTATACATAATGTATTTCATGTTTCATTGCTTAATAAATATATACCAGATGCTAATCATGTTATCGATTGGAATGTGATTCAGGTGGAACAAGAAGGTGTCTTGCAAGTGCATCCTGTGCGCATATTGAAAAGAAAAAACAAACAGCTCCAGAATCGAGCTATAGGGCTTGTAAAGGTCCAGTGGACCTAGTACAATCCTGAGGATGCGACATGGGAGCATGAAGATGTTATGCGGGCAGAGTACCTGCATCGTTTTGAAAATTATGAAAATATTGCAGATGCAGTGTAAAGTTGCACTGAGGACAGTGCAAAAATAAAGGGAGGGGATTGTAATGTCCCCAAGGCCAAGCCCTGTTTTAAATCATGTCTGTGAAGTATAAACTTGCATCAGGAATTGTAATTATGTTTTATAGGCTGGTAAGCCAAGTTTATATAAGCTGGTGAGCTTATGTGTTATTAGGCCGGAGAGCCTAAGTGTTAAGGCCAGGAGCCTGCTTTTGCATATGTAATCATGTAGAACATTAATAAAAATATAAACACCACTGCATGTAGACCAACCACGATGAATGAGTGATGGGGGACTAAGCTTCCACAGAGTGGGTAAGGGATTGGGGGCTGGAAGGTTGGGAAGAGAGGCTAAGTGTTGAGCCTAGGGGCTTAAGTCTTTGGGAATAATATTTTAATATTATTCCAAAAAGCCATGTGAAATGTATTGTTTTTATCCTAAGTTCCTAGAAGGGGAACATGTGAAAAAGGGAACGCATGCTATGGAGTGCATTCAGCTTCATGGGTGACAAGTGTCAACCCAAGCGCATGCAATTAAAACTACTGAAATGAGTTGTGTTGGGGGTTCCTCGGTGATTCCCATCAACTGTTGTGCAGGTTCCTCCTCCATTCCATCGTCGATTGTCTGAGTTGTGAATCCCATCTGACCTCTGCAAGAATACCCTCAGGCAACTATGAAATAGGGGGGAAAGGTGTGTGTTTGTTTCAGGGAAAGCCAGTACACCCTCTGTTCTGAACCGTCGAGCCTGTGTGTGGGATCTTTGTACACCTTGCACAGTATCAAAACCATAATCGTGAGTCTATCCAGTAATTGTTGAGCCAGGTTGGGTTGAATTATGTGTCTGTCACCTGTTTGGGAAGCCCGTTTCTATTTTCCCAGTTGACTGTTGTGGCCACGTAGTGATGGACTATGTGTGGCTCGTTAGCCAGTGTAAGTTTGTGCTAAGCCTGTGTGTAACCTCTCTCTAGGTGAGGGAGGTGATTTTTGTTGGAAGGCAGGTTGTTAGGCCTATGAGAAGCTCTCTCCAGGTGAGAGAATTTGTTGGGAAATGGTTTCTCCCAGAGAGATTCCAGCACTAGCTACAGAGCTCTGACACTTCCTGATCCAGCCTGTTGTCGAGAACCAGAGAGGGAGGTGAAGCACCAATGGACTGTTCTTGTGAAGGTGTATACTCCCAGGCAGAACAGGCATGTGGGGAATGAGAGTCCGTGAGTAGTGGGCATAAGAAGGCATCTTGGGAAGAATCCTTCCAGTGATTCTGTACAGATTTCCCTGTAACCTCAACCTAGACTAGGATTCCTTGCATTCGGTGGAGATTAGACCCAGCTCGGGGGTGACCCACTACTGAACATGATGAGTAGTGTGGTCTAAGGCTAGGAGGTTCATGGAAGGCCTGCACGTGGTTGGTGGAATTACCATGGTTTTCAAAGATAAGTATCATGTTATGCTTAATATTATGTTTTGCATGCCTGTGATGCTTATATGTATCATGTATTATGTTATGCATATGAATTATTGTTAATGCCAGGGATTATTTATGTTAGAAGTAATATTGTGCTTACTTTGAGTTAAATGGTTTTAATTTGATTTAGAGGCATGTTATTAATTAAATATGAGAATGATGTTGTTCTGCACAGTAGCGTTTTCCCGGCTAGTGGGATGATGGCCGGGGGATGTTACAAAAGGAGTTACGGGCTCTTCCCTTTTCCAAATCCTTCTACACATCCTGGGACTTTTAGTCCAGCTGAGTTATTCCAAGGCCTCACTGTATTTACTTAACACACCTCAACCAAGCCTATTCATTTGAATGTACTCATTGGTTTATTTTCCTTTTACCAGTTGTACTTGTTTTCACATCTTTTATTTTAAGGACTACAAATCTATTAAGAAATTCATAGTTTTTAAGATGAGAAAAGTATTTTGCCTTTTCCTTTTCTTTGCTTCTGCAATTTACTTCTTATTGTGATATCCATGCTCTTTTCCTTGAGCAGTATTATTTAGGTTCACCTCAACCTTCTTGGTAAATCAACATTCCACAACAACAAACCTTTTGTTCACAATCATTCTCATGCGATCCTCAAAGGCATAATCATTTTGCCTCTTATCATGACAATATATCATTCTTGCTCATTTACTCTTTCGTCTATTTATACTAACCTTTCCTGAGGGAATGAAGAACATTCCCCTCAAGTTATTATTCAAAACAAAACTTTCCTGACTCTTCAGAATGGATTTAGCCATGCATCCATGGTATTCATTTAATCTTGGCAAGTGCAATTCTTGCCTTACATTTCACTCATTAAGGAAGTTAGATCATGCCTTTAGTATACATATACTCTTACATAATACATGTGCATCACTTGCACATTTAATATCATTCACTCATATCAAGAAACTTCACAATTCATTAGATCCATGCACTCAAGCATGTACAAACATAGCCAAACATTCATCATGCAAGCTCATTGCTTGCACCTTTTCAATGTCATTTTGCATACACGTGGACATATCAGACTTCCAAATCCTTATCCCAAGGATCTTCCAATCATTCTTATGATAAGTCTCATAGAGATACTCATCACTGATTTGCTCTCTCTTCTGATATCTTGTAGTCATTCACATGATATCCACATGGAAGTTTAATAGACATAGTCATAACTATGCTCCCCTTTCTACACGACAAAAACCAGTAAGAAGGCATTTTTGCCTCAACTAGTATAAAGTTATTTGACAACCCAAAAATACCATCTGGGCAATTTCAACAATGCCCAAGGCAACAATATGGATTATCAAGCTTCTGACTGGTCTTAATCAACAGACCTTTCGATCAATGGAATCCTTTTCTAGACTCCCCCTCACTACGATTTTAAGTATACCAAGCCATACCTTATATGGATACCATCCACCTATAGATGTCAACCTAACCCATTGGTCATCTATAAGTGTCCCAACACTTCCTCTACCACATCCAAGATCAACATTTCATTAATCCTCCTATGTTATCCTCATAAGGCACTATGTACTCAACATCATCATTCTTTTTCTTATGTTGCCATAGTCATATCATCACTAACGATATGATCTATGACATCACCATATTTTACATTCAATGACATACTATAATAAGTATATATGCATGTCATATGCATGCTCTATCTTTGTGATATGCATTTCAACATATCTTCGTGCACCAAGAATTATACCCATGCCTGCATTGCAGATGGGTTCCACGTACTTTCCTCTTGCATTTTAATGTATAGAACTACCCTTAGTTAGTAGGGGTACACACTTGCCTAGCACAACCATGAGTTTTTTGAACTTGCTCATGTCATTTCACTTCTTTCATGAGGTTCATTCTCAGTCCTCATGACTCCTTTTATTTTGCAAAGAGGGATTATCCTAGAAGGAAGTCTTTTAGTTATAACAAGTCAAGTAGGTTGATCTCACCTACTCCAATGAGGCCTCTAGACATGGAGGATTTTTCTCCTAATTCCAAATCCTCCATTTAATCAACACTTATAATTAATAGAGGCTTCATAAGCCTACTTCTTAGGCAATTCATGCCACCTATCCAGTCCATTTTCCTTTTGAACTCGAGTACTCCTTAAAATAGGTTTATGTCATTTGCATCCAAGTTTTATTATTAATGCCCCTTGGCATAATCCCACTTTTGTAGGACTAGCTATCATTTATCCAAAAGAAATGATAGGCTTATTCTGGCACAGTCTAGCATGATTCAATCTCGTTGGGTAAAATCCCAACTGAATTTTAATCTGCATCCTTCTCCTTGAGGAACTTATGCAGATAATTTCCATACAACAATACTCTCAACAGGCTCATCTTAGCCTTGGTAAACTAGTCTTATGATTGTTCTCCGTCCCATCAAGTCATGTGTTTGATTCATGTATTGCTAGGTAGAGTAGGGCAGGGTGCCCTCTCCCATAAAGTTTTCTAAGAAAGAAAAAAATATATAATCACTTGAATCTTTCGTGAGCCCAAGCAGGCCAAGTGTTCTTGTTTGCTCTGATACCACTTTGTAACACACACAACCCCTTAAGTACCTTTTTAAGGAATGGGGCATCCAAATTTTTCTTTCCTTCATCATCTCAAATCCTCTTCCCGATATCTCCTTCACCTTCTGTGTGTCAACATATTTCCAACAACCGTTACCATACTCAACTCTGAGCTCTGGATTGGAAGTTATGCCTTTTTGAAGCTCTTCAGGCATCATTGGTCAAAGGCCATGTGGCACCCACATGGGTTCACCCCATCCATACCATTCCACCTAGCACGGACCTGACCATGGTTGTCATCCTTTAGCGATGACATGACTGCTAGAGAGGCGGTTACAGGGGATTTTCCTCGTTCCTTCACGATCACTGGGCCTTTGGCCTTCATCCTTCCTATCCATGTCTAAAACATTCATAGAGTCCCAAAGTCTCGAAGTCCTACCACGTGGCTCCAGCCTTTGGCCCTTTCGACTCATCAATTACACCACACCCAAACCATCCTGAGCTCCAAAATCCAGACTCTTGAAGGGTCCACACTTACACGTGGTGACGCATTAAACGTAGGGGCATGGATTGGTAGATCCGAGCCATTGGCCAGCTAACCCCAACATCCCATCTTCCCAAGTTTCCCAAAGTCCTAAACTCCTAGTTCCCTAGGTTATTCCACCAGCTATTAGGTCAAGTGAGCATGTACCAAGGTGTTTCCATGCAACATAGGGTAGATATGACACGTGGCCCCATCAATGGATGACATGTGTCACATTATAAATTGACATATAAGGTCTATAAAAGGAACGAATAAAGGTGACATGTGGCATGCCAAACATGGGTTCACGTCACTCTAGGTGACATCAGTGTGCCACATCACTACAGACTGACATCCTCCGAGAGCCTCCAACCTCTCCTACCTGTGAAATCGCTCAGAGCTCCAAAGTCCAAACTCCTGCCAGCAACCTTCCAATACATTTTATCCCATGGTCGAGACCGGTCCACGTAGATCCCCAGATCTAGAGCCTCCATTTCTTTGCAACTTCGGAATTCATGGGTTTGGATGTGTCATTTCCTCTTTTCTCCTAGAGTGGTCAGCATCGAGCTGACCACGGTCTAGATCCAATGGTCAGGAGGGATCCTGACACATCCTCGGATCGACGATCCTTGTCACCTTGCGACTTTGGCGTTCGGGGGTTTCACCCATTTAACACTCTTTCTCTCTCAAAGTGGTCAATGTCGAATTGACCATAATGTATATCCAATGGTCGGGGAATATCCTGAAGCATCCTTGGAACTACGGTTCTTGCCACTTCGCAAGTTCGGCTTTTAGGGGTTCCACCCATTTAGCACTCCCTTTCTTCCAGAGTAGAACTTCATCGAAATTCTATACACTAATCCTTCCACTAGTTGATCGGATGGATGGGAGAGGTTCTCAATGGACTCCCCAGATCAAAAACTCACTACTCTAGCTCAAAGGTCCCTAGGTCTCAGTGTTAGGCCACTCCTAAAGGGACACTTGTCAACCTGAAACACGTTGGCAAGATGTGTGGCACATGCCTTAGTTCACCGACATCTCTTTACTATGCCACAAGACCTCCACACATGGCACCACCATTTCTTGACACGTGGACCCCCACATTCTCTTGACATGATATGCACGTCCCCATAATCAAATGGTCGAGAGGGGTCTCGAAGGATCCTTAGATTGATGGCCCACATTACTTCATGACTCCTTCATTCGGGGGTTTTGGTGTTATAACACCTCTGTTCTCCCGAAGTGGTCACCATCAGACTAACCATTGTGTAGATCCAATGGTCAGGGGAGATCCTGAATACCCTCAGGTCTACGGATCACATTACTTCGTGTCCAAGAAGTGGATCGAGGTTTAATAAGGGAAGGGATCTTACTATAATGGGTAAATGACCACCAATTTCAGTCAATCGTCAAGTTACCAGTTTGACAGGTCGCCTTCGATGCACTTGGACATTGCAATGTTCATTCACCTCGGAGCTTCGAACCCCTAGAGTCTTGAGTAACGTAGCTCCTTTTTGGGTGTAGAAAAGGGTTCCATGGGCCTGGTCCTAAGGAAATTTGTCAAGCTCCAGAGGCTACACTCATGACTCTTGGCCAAAAAAAATTTAAGTCAGTGGGAATGAGCCCACGGTCTCTTGGACGACTGGTTTGAAGGAAGCGCCTTCCATTCACAAAACTTAAGTTCTAAAATAGGGAAAGGTATTTTCGACGGATCAACGAGACTGTAGCAGTCCTGTAGAGTTTTCCTCGACTCTAGAACTGTGAAGTCGATCCTTGGGAAAAATACCTTGAGGATTTTCTAGCCAACCCAGAGGCCAAACTTGTCATCTTACAACCATTCAAATGAAACAATTTACAGAAGAACAATAAGCACTATTAACATCAATTTCATGCAAGGCACAATTTATCACAATTATAGACATTCAAATCATGCATTTCAATTTCAATACACAGGGTATATGAAATACTTATCTATTACAGACGATCACCGACCAACTGACTGTGGTGTTCTCCTTTTCACCCAACCGTAGGCTCAAAGTCATTCATTCTTAGTTCTCTGGCCACCCCCATGCCAATCCATGATACCACTAGGGAAATTTTGTAGTTTCTCAAAGATTCTTTTTCTATCACAACTTCTGCGAAGTTTATCATATGCTCCCTCAGCATCAAGCTCGCGACCTTTTGCTCAAGTCATGTTTTCTAGGTTCTCTTGATTAACCAAAGAAACTTATTCTTTCCTCTCTTCCTCTTAGCATATCCAGGTTTCACGCCTTCTCCTTTTTCCCCCAGGGAGGTTCTGGACCTATCTTGTTCCTTCTGTGAGAAGGAACTCGGGTCAGTATGGGCCTGCAGGAAAACTACACTACGTGGTACTTCTGGTTGACAATTTTCTATCTCCTCAACCAGACTCTCTATGCTTCCATTCATGGGGGTAGTTGATTGTTCAACCACCAGTCCTTCTTTCATGAACTGATTTTTTCTTGGTATCGGGATGAGGCTTATTATTTCAGCAAGGAGAATTTGGGTCATTTTGACATAATGAACCCTCTCTATAGTTTCCTCACTCTTTCCTCTAGTGATATCATGGCTAGTAATTCAAGGCTTCACCCCCACAATCAGTTATTGGAAATCGAAACAATAATACATTTACATTGTTCACATGTCAGAGCATGGTAATGATAATTTATGATTAATTACAAGTTGGGGGAAACAAAGGTGTTACAAAACATGACAAACTGACTTATGTTTTGCTTTGAAGCCTTATAATATGCAACCTAGTTTTCAAGATTATATATATTCTCTTTGTGTTTCTTAACCTCCTCCATTAGTTTGAAAAATGTTTCCCCAAAGGCTTGTGCTATTGCAATCCCTGTGTTGGCTATCCCTACAATATCTATCACTATAGGATTACTTCATCTAGTGTCAACAACATGTTGCAACAATAACATGTTCATCTTCGATCCTCCTCCATTTGTGGCTTTGTTTCATAATAACCATACTTTCATGTCAAATGAAAAGGTCTCCAAGGCCATCAAAGGATATCCGTCATCGATGATGGTGGACAACTTCTAAGTAAAATATTGCAACCAGGATGCTACTAGTGTGTCGCTAGTTTCTCTGCTTGCTAAGAACAATTTTTCTTATGATGAACCTTCTCTCTCAACAACCATATCCAAGTGATCATGCCTTTTTTACCAATCACTTGGTTTCATTCCCTCCATAGTTTTATGATCTTCCATTTGGAGGACTGATGTATCCATTATAATAGTGGTAATTTCTTTCGGTTTTGATGCATTGTCATTTCCCTTGTCTTTCAATTCAGTGTGTGTCTGATGTTCCAACACTTTTGTGGCCTTAGTGGATAATTTTCTTTGTTCAATCATCCCCATCACTTTAGGAATTGATCTTAGCAAATTTAGATTAGATTTATCTTGATTTGTGGCTTCGTGTTTCTATGTTTGGACAAAATGAAAATTAGGAGCTTGCCTGCTAGATTCCTATAATGTTAAAACTTGGTGGTAGTATGGCTAGGTTAAAACTCGTTGCTTGAAATAGTTGAAAATAGTATTCATTGGGTCGTAGAATTTGAAGGCACCGAGTTGTAATTTAAAGAATTCCATCTCCTCTTCTTCTTCCAAGTCTACAAAAAAATCAACTCAAGTAAAATCCCCAATGGTGAAGGCATAGATTGGGAACATGCCTCTCTTGTACTTCTTTAATTTGGAGTTGGCTTGAAATTTAATTGTCTAGTAAGTTATCTCCATGAGAAATAACTTGTTTGGAAGGTTCTTTAGAAAAATGTATGGGGTCGAGGTACTCCCATAGATACAAATGTAATTTCCATCTTTCTCTAGGTACTAGTCTCCTATTGGATCCATCAAAACGAAGGCTCCTTCGGAGAATCTTGAGCATGGTTTATTAAAGAGGAGCCAAAAAGACCTCATAGAGATGGTCATAATGTTCCAAGTAGTTATACTTCCACAACTTCTGATGATGGAATCAAAAAGGTGCCACATATCACATAAGCCCAAGAAGGTTCCATGTGACACATTTCTTGATAGGCATGTTTATGTTTCACAATAATATCTTCATAGAATTGAATGCAAACCCTTTGTTGAGATCAATGCCCAGTTATAATCATAGTCACTTTTCCACGGATGAGATCTAGTTTGATATAGAAAAATTAATGGTGACACCTTGACGTACGTAGGAGTCACAAAAAACATAAAGTTTAATTTGAATACCAAGCAACCGTGATGGATCCCGCCAGTGTATCCCAATCGGGGATCTAGAGGGGAATAAGGTGAACGCGAGCATGAGTGATTATGGCACTTGCAGTATCTACTTAGAATATGAATAAGGCTTATGGCACTTACAGATAGATGGGTGTTTAAGTGCTTATGGAACTTGCACTTCTTCCAACGAGATATGAATAAGGCAGGTTGCACTTCTTGCACTTCTTCCAGCGAGATATGAGTCCTCCAAGAAAATTTTTATTCTTTGAATTATTGGTAAATGGATTCCCATTCCCCTTCTCTAAATCCTCTAGAGGGATCCAATAAGGTTTCTCGTTCTCCTCCTTGTACATCATAGTGGTGGAGGTTTTATCGAGAACATTGGCAAAATATTGAAGATCGAAGCATCTCCCTACAATGAATATTGGTAGAGGAGAAAAGCATATTAATTACACTCAATTTAATTTGTGGAAAATACTCTCCTTTTGTATGGTCCTTCTCTCATCTTATAAAATAGATTCAAATCAATTCTCTCCGCTCTAGAATCCTTTGGTGATTCAGTAAACAACGAAAGTGCAAAGTATATGGTTGGAACACATCGAGCACATTCTTAAGGAAAATAACTCATCTTTTAGAATTCTCATGGAATCCAAATTGGCACTCATTCTAGTACCTTGGAACCCCAATTGCACTTGAAACTCATATACTAGAGGACTAGAGAATGTTGTTACTGTAGATCAAAAAGAAACTTCTAGCATGGGAAACTAGACACTAAATCCTCATGGAATACTCATCTTAATTAAGTGAGGGATCTCAACTATTCCAGTGTTCCTCTACTCCATTCTCTTAGCTCCTAGAGGGGTTCTAAAGGAGATCAAAAATATAATTAGAAATTTTCCATGGAAAGGAGGGAAAGGTGAAGAAAAGAAAAAAAATCATTTAGTAAGTTGCTCTCTCATGGGGTACTTTGGACATAAGAGACATGGTTAAAGTGAATAGAGACATGGGAGTCAAAATCACTCAAAGATGTCTCTTTGGAAACAAGCCCTGATGGAAAGAAGTGCTTCAAAATAAATATTTTCAAAGGTATGATAATCAGAGGTGCATGGCCCACTCCCCTAGTAGGGTATATGGATCCTTGACTTGGAAGAAGCTAAAAGTTGTAATGCAAATAATAACACATGTCCTTACCTAGTCACTGAGAAATGGGTTTGATATCTCCCTATAGGTAGATAACATAGTAGGAAATCCACCTTTAAGTATTATTCAAGATTTAGAACCAATTAGAATGTGGATTTTTTATCATGGGATTTACTCTCTCACAAAGATCTCTTCTCTTTAGAATTGAGTTATGAGGGAGAGTGTATTTCTTCGAATTGTCCCCCAACCTTCCAAAAATTCTCAAGGAGGATTGAACTTCACTCTTATAACATATGTGGGGAGTATCTCCGATCTCATGGGGCTCCTTAGATGACAAAGGCATACGACTCAAAATCTAGACAATATATAGTCAAAAAAGGATACTCCTCTTCTCCAAGAGGAAACATGAGATCTTTCCAGAAAAAAAATTTGAGGGAATATTTGGAGCAAGAAAAACCTTCCCAAAGTAAACCTTTTTTTATGAGATATTGGAAAAAACACATCGATTTTAGAGTTTAAGGAATTGCAGATATCCATTCCTTATCCAAAATATTGGCCCAATTATTTGTTATCTATGATAGAAGTTATCCCCCTTCCCTCAAAGGAAAGCCTATTCTAGCCTCAGCATGCTCTTTGTTGCCTAGATTTCTATTTTGGAAAGCATGGTTAGCACAAAACAAGGAGGTATTCAAAGTTGAATCATTGACTTTGAACAGTCACCACAAATCGGTTAGCTCAGTGGTAAGGAAAATTCATGGCTAGCTAGAAAAATTCAGTTGTTGGAGATTCTTCCCTCGTAAGCATTTTGTAGAGGTCTAATTTATGGGTAAGGAAAAGGTTCATCTCGGTAGTAAATTCCAACGCAAACAAAGGTGTCCTACCCCCACATGGAGAACTAAATATTATAGAGAAATTGAGTCACTCCCAAGACAAAACAATATTTTTCCCATGAATCCCTCACAACAAAGGGTCCAACTAGTGGATGGTGGAGTCACATTCTCCCTATTAAAAGAAATAGTAGAGAAACATATTAATATTGAACCTACAAAGCCTCCAAATGTAAGGTTAAGATTCTTGAAAAGACTCCCTACACTCGAGGAATGTTCAGCAACACAATCCTTGTCCTTTTTATAATACATTGAAAGGGTATACACACACACACACACACACACACACACACACACACACACACACACACACACACACAATATTTTGGAATTATAGTAAAAAAACATGTAAATACTTAAAATCCACATGTCTAAAGAATGAAAAAATCCTAGGAATTTATGGACCCCAACTTAGGCCAAATCCAAGGGAAATATGGGGATT
>SNQJ01S0097491.1:15113-27003 GCA_010110895.2 Picea sitchensis
TTCCATTTACAACATTTTGTCCTGGGAAGCCCTTCTCACACAAGGGTCAAACACGAGGTCGAATTGATATTGACAAAGTTACTCACCCTGCTTTGTTGATATCGGTGTAGAGATTGCATGTATTACGAGGGTCACTTGGAGGTATGCCCACAATGATGAGTGGAAGCCTCTCGAGTTGATTTCGGGCTAGATACCCTGCCCTTGCGTGTGGATCGGACTGTCGACTGTCCCCCCAGGCTTTATTGTTGTCGATGGTAACCTTAGTGGCCTATCATTTTAGGGTCTTACACAAGGTGACTGTGAAGGGGAAATTCTTTACGGTACCTGGAATTGACGTTGGCCAAACTCACTCGGGCTCCTTGAAGGGTATACCCATGATTATGTGTGGGAGCTTGCACCAGGGTGTAAGTCTGTTAAGTAGGTCGCCAGCGTAACTTTTACACCCTAGCCTAGCCCCTTCTCGTCTCTTTGTTGCGACATTGGATTTCATCACCAACTAGTGACTTCGAAATTAGAAGGTCTTGTTTCCTAGATTTTATTTACTAGCGCGTGTTGTTTTTTCACCCAAGTTGACCATAGGACTTTCTTCGTAAGTTTGTAACTCGTTCATAATAGATCCTCCATGTCATTCACGTAGAATGCAGGGTTTATCTCCAGAGCATCTGGAAGGTTCTCAACCCCTGCCAACAAGCTCACCTAAGGGCTCTCCTCAACAAAGTGAAGTCCAAGACGTTACCACTCCACAACTGGAAGTGGAAAGAACCGACTCTCTAGAACATTTCTGAATTACCAATACTCAAGAGGACTTTCGACTTCACCCCGATTCTGAGAGACGTATTATGTGAGTGAATTCTTTTGGAGAATTAGTTGTGTTGTCTTCTGGATCGCCAACTGGACCCTTTCCAGGACCTGAGGGCCAAGATCTTTTTTGGTCTGCTGGTGTTTTTAGACGGGACCTTTTTGGTGCAGGATCAGGTATTGAAATCACCGTCTCACCTATGTTTCCTGAAACCTCAGACCCAGACACAGTACCTTTTACTACTGCTTATTATTTTCCTGGTACAGACGCTCCGCGATCTGAACACATCTTGACTATCCCTATAGAAATGGTCCATTACACAGATACTACAAGTATCCACACCGGGATTACAGCGACTAGTCAAGCCCCCATCGACACACCGCTCTCACCCAGTGTCACCACGACACTTCCACCTAGATACCAATCGTTGAATGCTTCCATTCCCACTCCTACGCAAACCCCATCTGGAACTCCTGGTAGTCCCTCTTCTTCTGGGCACTCTCCTCCTTGTTTCATTCTGACACTTCCTCAACCCACTTTTGGAGGACCTTTCTCATCCTCCACCGGCAGGTCTAATCCTAGTGGCACTATTCCGTCATTCACACCAAATTACCAGATTCCTGTTGGTGGACAATTTCACCAAGGAGGTTTTACTCAACCCCCCCTTGTAGGGAAAATTCCTATTGGAACACAGATCTCAATTGGAACACAACCCCCAATTGGAATACTACCCCCAATTGGAACACAACCCCCGATTGGAGGACATCCTCCACCGACCCCACCTTACGGAAAAAACATACCTCCGTCCTTGGCCCAGTATTGGAATCATATGATACAACATAATCCTCAATCGACTGGGGGGAAACAACTTCCATCTGCATCCGTTATACCCCCTAGTATAGGCCAACCATATCCAGGTATGTCCAATCCTATTTGGGGCTCAAATGCTCAAACTCACGTCCCTATTCAAGGATACAATCCCATGAGCTACTTTCCTCCACAACCACCGCTGAATCTGCCTTGGTCTTCACATTATATGCAGACTACCTATGGTCCCACTGGTTTGTCGACGGGGCTCCCTCCCCAAAGCCACCAGTACCCGCATGTGAATCGATATTTACCCTTCTTGGCCACTTTGGATCTCTCGGATCTGTCAAGGATTTTAAATGATCCAATTTGTCACTCTCCCCAATGGCCCACTATACCATCCAAGCTACCATCGGACATCCCTAAATTTGATGGCAACGCGAGAGAGGACCCGAACAATCACGTCGTGAATTTTCACCTCTGGTGCTCATCCAACTCTTTGATGGATGACTCTATTCGTTTACGTCTTTTTCAAATAACTCTCACGGGTTCTGCTAGGAAGTGGTATATAGAATTACCACGAGGTTTCTTTGCCAACTTCAACACCCTAGCTTAGTGGCCTTCCTCACCCACTACCAGTTACCGATCCATTATGAAACGGGGACTGAGATTTTGAGTTCTTTCAAATAGTCTAAAGCCACTCATATATCCAATCACATTCATGAATGGAGAAGGAGACGACGTCTCATCAAACTTGAACTTCCTGATTAGTTGCTGGCAGAGTGGTTCACAAAATCATTTGTGAACGACATCGCACATGACATCGCCATGGGTGGAGTTGTCACAGAAGAACATGCCATAAGTCGTGCTCAATATCTTGACCTCGTTTACTCACAAACGGGTACTCTTTATGACTTGCTCCCTGACGCACCTCGTCCTTCCACTTCTGCCACTTCAACTACTCCAGCTACCTCTCACGCAGCCGACGGTGTGATTGGCACTTTCCATGCCCAACCAGATTCTGCCTCAAGCACCAACCCCAAACCTGCTTCTTCTAATGTTCAAAATGCTCTGTCTCCTACCCCTCCGACCGGTAAGACTTTTGAGGTAAATGCAGTTCAATCTACCCGAGCCGGTAAAAACAAATCCATAAAAGGAAAGGGTAAGAATAAGGAGGACAAAAATACTTTACAAGCAAAGAAAACCAAAACTCCGCCTGTTGACGATAGGGATAAGTGAAAACCTCGATACCCTTGTCTTATTTGTGGTGATGATCACTACACGAAGGATTGTCCATGACGTGCCGAGGTCACTAAGTTCCTTCAAGGAGCCCCGAAACCACCTGCTCCAGTCATTTTGTCCCAACCATTCCCATCTCAACAACATGCCCAATTGGTCATTCATGACCAACCCTCCCCTTCTACTACATCCTATGTATTGATGTGTACTAGCGATTCAAAGAAGAATGACATTGCACTCACCACTCGAGCCAAAGATTATTCTCCCTCTAAAGAGAAGGTTGATGACCCACCTCCTTCATTGGTACAACCCTCTCCCGTGACTCCACCTACCAACGGTCCTCTTCATCACGAACGACCGAACCTTGACAAAGTTCTTCGACCCCTTCCAAAGGGCGTCGTTCAGAAATCGGCTTTCAATCCTCATGCTCATGCTGCCCAGAAATACATCATTGTTGAAGATATGGCCCAAGCACCTTCCACGATGTCAGCCCTCGAAGTCCTTCAAAGTTGTCTCACACAACAGAAGACATTGTTGAAAGCTATCGGTGGAATCGACCCGACGGACACAAATTTAATAATTTTTGACTTGGAAGATCACATTCCAAGGTTACCCCCTCAACTCGTGTTCCAAATCCAAGTGATTGTCTGTGATAAAAACATTTGTCAAACCATTATCGATAAGGGTTCCTCGATGTGTGTCATGTCTCTTACCTGCTGGCAAGCCATTCGCTCTCCTTCTTTGACTGAATCTTAGAACACTCTTAAAGCCTTCAATGGCTCCGGTTTTAAACCCTACGGTGTCCTTCCTTCATTACCAATCACGCTAGAAGGCAAAACGGTCCAAGTCGAAGTGGAAGTCTTTGACGCTCCTCTCGATTACAATATTCTACTTGGTCGTAGCTGGATCGATTCCATGCGTGCAGTTGTGTCGATTTTTTTTCATGTTGTACGTTTCCCACATCAAGGGAAGGTAGTCATCGTCGACCAATTAGCCTTCTTTAACTCATATACTCGCACTAGAAACGTACCGTTCATCGCTAAAACCCCACCGGGTTATGAGAACATCGATGTAGGCCTTCTCAAAGACTCTTCTTTAATGGGTACTTTCCCCATTCCACCGCCTGATGTTCCACGCTCATCCGTTGCTTCGATCAACATGATCTCCACCTCGATTCACGGAACTCCTACATCTCACGACCCATGGATGGTACTTGACCCTAGAGATCATCTTCGTTACAGCGACAAAATGTCGTTAAGTCCGGTCAAATCTGCCTATCAGGCCATTCAATCGGAAACCCCTTCTACCCCCACTCTTGGTGATTTATCTCCAGATCCTTTTCGTGTCATTTTTCCCACAGACGAGATGATCATGTCTGTTATGGAAGATGCCCCTTGGGATGATGGACATCATCGTTCCATCCTCTTCCTGGAGCAACATACCATCAAGAACTACCAACAGATCTCGACCCCATCAACCGTTGTCATCATTTCAACCATTCCCGAGTCCACACATGATGTGTTTTCCGAAGGGAATTTAAGCAATATCTCACCCACTATTCCCCTCGACATATCCATCAAACCTGGAATTGTCGAAAATGTGCATATCATAGCTTCATGTTCCCCTGACGAAATCGTCACCTACACGTCACTTTTCAAAGAGTTTTGTGACGTCTTCGCCTAGAGCTATGAAGAAATGCCAGGTATCAACCTCGACATTGTGATACATGAGATCAAGACATACCCCGACGCTAAACCTGTCCAGAAACGCCTTCGTCCAGTTCACCCATGTAAAGCGGCTGCTATCAAGCTTGAAGTTGAGAAACTTCTCAAAGCTGGCTTTATTTACCCGGTGGCCCTCACTGACTGGGTTTCCAATCTTGTCCCAATTGACAAGAAACAAGACACAATCCGTGTATGCGTTGATTATAGGGATATCAACAAATCTTGTCCTAAGGACAACTTTCCTAACCCCTTCGTCGATCAAATTGTCGACGATTGCGTCAGAAGCGAAATCTTCTCTCTAATGGATGGTTTCTCTGGATATAATCAAATCAACATTGTTCCCGAGGATCAACATAAGACTACTTTTATTTGTCCTTGGGGCACTTTTTCCTATCGGAAAATCCCCTTCGGTCTCAATAACGTTGGCGCCACTTTTCAACATGCTATGTCTTATGCCTTCCATGATATCAATCACATCATGCAACCATATCTAGATGATTTACCCGCTTACTCTACGCACCGAGTCGATCATCCAATCCACCTCCGAGCCATTTTCGTCCACTGTCGGTTTTACTGTAGACGCTTGAATCCTCACAATTGTGTTTTCTGCGTGGAATCCGGTTGATTTCTAGGCTTTATTGTTTCGCTTCAAGGGATCAGGGTAGATCTTTTAAAGGTCGAGGTGATCCTTAATCTCCCTCCTCCTTCTACACTTCACCAGTTACAAAGTTTGTAGGGGAAAGAAAACTTTCTTCATCGTTTCATTCCGAGCTACGCCGAGATAACTCATGGATTTACACGGCTCCTAAAAAAGGGGTCTGAGTTCATATGGGATACCATCGCAAACAAAGCCTTCGAAGCTTTGAAATTGTCCCTAACACGTGCTCCGCTTCTCTTCCCCCCCAATTACATTCACGATTATTTCCTCTACCTTGCAGTCTCAGATTACACCATTGGTATGGTTCTCGTCCAAGAGGATGATTCTAACGATGAACATGTTATCTATTACTTGATTCAAAGTCTAATGCCTACCAAAACCAAGTATTTACATGTCGAAAAACTAGCCTTGTTAGTCGTCCAAGCAGTTCAACGCTTCCGGCACTACATCCTCTCTCGCAAGACTACAGTGATTTCTAACTGCAACCCTATGCAACACATTCTCACACGTCAATTACTAGGGGGAAAATACTCCAAATGGATCGTAATACTCCAGGACTTTGACTTGGAATTCGAACGAGCCAAGTCCAAGAACTCCTTAGTGTTTGCTGAGTTGATATGCGACTTTCCCTATTCTGAAACAGAAAATGTAGCAGTTGATTCATTACCTGATGAATCCCTTTTCCTCATTAGCTCTGATGATCTTTGGTATGGAAATATCATCATATATCTCCAAACCCAGACTTTCCGGCCAAATTTGTCTAGTACTGACTGACGTCGAATACGCTACCAAGCCCATCAATATATTATCCTCGGGGATACTCTTTATCGTCGTGGGATTGACTCAGTTTTTCGACACTGCCTCACGTTCGACAAAGCTGAGAAATCCTTAAATGACTTCCATTCTGGAGCCTATGGTGGTCATATGTCTGGGTATGCTACTGCCCAGAAGATCTTATGAGCAGGGTATTTTTGGCCTTCTTTATTTAACGACTGCATAATCGCCATCCAAAAATGCCATGCTTTCTAGACCTATAATCATAAGATACGGTCACATCCCGCTCCTCTCCACCCTATGGTCTCCGTTGGTCCCTTTACGAAATGGGGCATCAATTTCATGACATGTCACCCCCACTCGGTCAGGGGGCATGGATACATTATTGTAGCCATAGATTACTTTATGAAATGGGCCGAGGCGATGCTGACATTTGACAACACTGGAAAGACCGCAGCATTATTCATTTTTAATCACACCATAGCTCATTTTGGTGTTCCTCAGGCTATCGTCACTGATCACGGTAGCCACTTTAGAAACTTCATGATGTCTAAATTCAACTGAAAAGTTGGGTCTTCGCCATGAAAACTCAATGCCCTATTACCCACAAGCCAAAAGCCAAGTCAAAGAAATTAACAAAGTTCTCATAACTATGCTCCGACGAATGATAGAGATTCACAAAACAAGTTGGCACACAATGTTGTTTTCGGCATTGTGGGCTTACCGGACATCCGTCAAGTCCGCTACTAGGTTTACACCTTTCCGGTTAGTCTATGGTGTGGAATCCATTCTCCCGATCGAATGTGAGATACCCTCTTTAAAACTAGTTGTTGAACTCCTACCTAACACTTCTACTGAGGAAGAACGTCTATTGTATCTTATGCGATTAGATGAAACTCGACGCGATGCTACCCTAGTCATAGAAGCTCAGAAAAAATGTGTCAAGGCCCAATACGACAAACATGTCAAGCCTCACGTTTTCTCCAAAGGAGATCTGGTTCTCCTCTATGAACAAGATCGAGATATGCTAGGAGATGGAAAATTCGAAGCCATGTGGCGAGGTCCTTATATCGTTAGACGAGTTTTGGAAAAAGGGGCTTATGAGTTAGTAGATTATGATGGTGTCCCTTTGAGTGAACCCAGAAATGAGTTGTACTTGAATAAGTACTATTCATAAGATCACTTGTGCACGAGTACCTATATTTTTATTGTATCATACTTCTTGTGTGTTACTGTAGTTTGCTTTTGTCGTTATCTAGTCTCTACCCTTATGTGACATTGTGTTTGATTTCTAGATGTCAGATTCTTCGCTACCCTACATTGGCTTTGCTGATGGCGCTAGCCGTAGTACTCAGAACCTTGATTCCGCTGCATGGGCAATTTACGCCCCTACAAACGAACTTGTCTCTTTACGAGGTGTGTGCCTCGGTTGTGCGACCAACAACATTGCAGAGTATAGCGTCGTTATCGAATTGTTGATTTATGCTATCTTGCTCGGTATCCATCACTTGGTTGTGCGACTTGATTCACAGCTCGTAGTACTATAGTTAAGTAATGTCTATACTATTCGAAGTCCTACTTTGTTACGGGTGTATTTGCGAATTCGCCTCTTGGAACGGTATTTTGATTATATTGAATATCAACATATTCCTAGATGTCTAAATAAATTAACTAATGCATTAGCTAACTATGTATTAGATAGACGTTTGGGTCATTTATAAATCAATCACATCAATTTTCACACAACACAAGATAAATCGGTAGAAGCCGTATGTATATATAACGATCAAAAACTTTTTTACAAAAAGTTCTGTCCGAGGACCAAAATTTCAAAATCTGAAGCTCATAGCTTCTACAAAGTGACGTCATGGATGATTTTCACGGTAACACATGACTGCCTGGGCAACCCTACAAAGCAGTTGGCCAATGGACTCTAACACTCCTACTGTATGATGCTGATAACGTCGTGGAACCTCTCCAAGGGGCATGTCTGGAATGTCTGCTATCAAACCCTCTAGGTTTTGTTCCACCGCTTCATAATCTTCGGCATCCCATCGTGGCACTGGAGCCACCTCTCTTCGTCACTAAATAGGAGAAGTACCAGGTGGTCGGTAAGGCCTCACGTCTGTGTTGTCAAAAAAGAATTTTGTAATTAGACCTTGGACGAACATAAAAACATTTTCATATGATAAAATTCACAAAAACATTTAAAAAGAAAAAAATATGTACTTCTTACCAAGATCCCCCCACTGAGCACCCTCGGGTAGGGCCAAGTCTGGATCTCCTCGGAAGTCCAACCCGGCATAGGCATAATCATCGACCATCAACATCTGTGGTTGCAACTAATCAAAGAAGGCATCATTATATTTGATAATTGGTCCAGCTACTTGTTGGGCCATGATCTTACACCACCTCAGCTTTCTTGGATCTGTTGGAGCCGATAAACCCCACTCAACCTGCAGCCTCAACAAGGGAACCCTCTCAAGAAAGAAGGACACAAACAAAAACCCGTACCCGAACTACTTCAGGTTGCCTCGCCTACATTTGGTCAACTGCCTCTTCATGCTACGAAGTATTGTGTCTGCCAGTTAAAAACCCGAGGCTCAGTACACTCTATGGCATACTGAAAGTAGCTCTGGAGAGCCATGTGAGGAGCAGCGTTCCCAGCCATACGAGCAATGGTGAACAAAATAGTGTGAAGGGTCAAATCCCGCACTCCCCAAATGGCTACCTTCCTTTTGCTCCTTTCTGCCTCTGGAACACAGTGCAAACAGCAGTACTCACTCATGGGCAACCCACCACCTCTGCTACCATTCAGGCTCGCGTGGTACCCAGACCGTGACAGTCCTGTCAAGAAGTAAATGTCCTCGATATCGAAGGACAATGTGTGGACCCCTACATGGAATACTTGCTAGTATGGATCCCACATATGCACAAGTTACTCCAATAACCTGACTTGGGCCCTCATACCTGGGATACCAAATAATTTCAGTAGACCACAGTCTCGTAAAGAGGCAATGGTGGCCGGATGATTCCCGGCAATAGCATCATCTTCTTCATGATCTCTTTCACGCCATTCCAGAACCATGGAGCCAAATACCTGCATAAGAAGCATAAGAAAAAAGTTAGTAACCCTATTCAACACTTGGTATCTTTTTCATTGAACAAAACTTTAAAAAAATTTCCACTTTGTGGTTCTCGCAGGTGCCCTTTAGGCACATTGCGAGGTTCTCACAGGTCCCGTGTGGCTGGCCTGTGAGAATAGTTGAGCACAACTTTAACCCCCAAAACAAAATCAAAACTATTCTTTTTGCCAATGAAAATGAAAAATAAAACCATGAAAAGATAGAGGAAAAGGATCTTACCTCACTGCCGGAGATGGTTCGTCAAATGGATGCTCGTAACTCCCACAATCAAGCGTCGAAATTCAAGGGCAAAAGAGGGGTTTTGGACTCAAATATTGGTAAAGTTAAAATGACTATGGTAAAAAGAAATTTTCCCCCTTTATATTTACTTTTACCATTTGTTATTGGTTTTTATAATCATTTTATTTATTAAAACCTAATGCCTAATACCCTTGTGAGTGTGACTTTTGCATACATGACGACTTCGATGTTCATACATAAGGATATAGATATTTTTTCTCTTTTTCATCGCGTGTTTTGATTGTTTTTTATGGTTTTTATACAAAACCTCGAGCTTGGTCTTTGTCCGTTCTCACGCTCGAAAATACATGAGAACGCGATCGAGCACACTTTTATCACTTTTTCGGGCTCAACAAGGTTATACGAAAAAGGAACCCCCCTGGAGTCCTCTTTAAGCTCTTTTCAAACTCTCTAAACATGAAAAGATTGTCGAGCGACCTTGCTATTTTCACGCTCGTTAAAGTATTAAAGAAAGTGTCTATTGGGTGATAATTTATCTCTTTTTCGGTCTCATCAGACTATTTTACCAAAAAGGAACTGAGAGAGTTCTCTTTTAAGTGTTTTTCCAGACTCTATAATCATGAAAAACCTTCGAGTTTTCTATCTTTGGACTCGTTAAAAAAACATCGACAGACCCGTAATGGGACCAAACCACTCCTTCCTAGGGTTCGTTAAACATACTTCGAAGGACTCATCCGAAGGATGAGCTTATATCAACAAGCATATGTTATCCTCCTCAATCTTGCATAAAAATAAAGAGGTACTCGCCAAAAATGGTGGGGGGAAATTTGGGAAAGGGATGTGTTCTCGTATTCATATTAATTGGCAGTAAGTGTCGCTCTTGAACATGAAACCCCCCTATTCATTATTTGAAGCCGGTTTGGGAAATCCATTTGTCTCTCATTCAATTTGATACAAGTTCATACCCTGCGTCGTCTCTGAGTCAATGTTGCCAAATCATTGGTCGTGTCATTCATATGTTCAAGAGAAGTTCATCTGAAACCTCTATTAAGTCGGCCATCTGTAGTTGTCCATTCTCTCTGTGTCGGCCTTCCCTGTGTCCAGTCCAAATTACATCATACTCTGTTTCACCTTCAAAATATGTTACTCATTTCATGTCATTGATGGGGGATACATCAAGGCCCTCCTGTGACGAGTTTTGTTCCGTCGACTCCAGCTCATTATCCAGAAACAAGACTTAGAAATTCTTTGGTACCTTGGAACTTGCATGCCTCAATGGCAGGTTTCCTCACTTTCGACAGTGGGTTTACATCATTTGCCCTTGATCGAAAGATTTCATCGGATGTTAGACCTCAACTCATTTATTCACATTCGGTGGATTGTACTAGTGTACCTTGGGAGTCATTGACATTAATGGTGATTTCTCTCGCACTTGTTAATGGTTTCATCAATGATCAGTAATTAAGTGGTTTATACCATGTTCGACTTCAACACATGTAATCACATGGGTAGATTCATACTTTCGGGCGACAAGATTGAAAACCCTGGATCTCATCTCTTTTTTCTAGGTTGCAATGGAATATGTATAATTTGCGACACATAGATCCACTTTATATGTCTCGTGGCTATGTCATCTCAGTTTGAATTTTCTTGCATAGATCCACAGTGTATTCCTGGTGGCTATGCGATATTTTGACGGTATGGATCCATAGTGTATGATTGGTGGCCATGACCTATGATTATAATGTCATCCGTCTGTGATCTGAGTATGGGAATGCCTACCTAATAACTAGTATGATATTTTGCATATGCTTGGTTGTTCGCAGGTTTCCTATTAGGTACGCTCCTGGTTTTCGACACACATGTGCAGTTTACAAAGTATTTCGGTTGTCACTGATTCTGGCCTCATACTTTGGGGGGCATTCTGTTACCCATGATATTGGTCATATTGATAGTGTATTGATGATGGTGTACTCAGGCTCCCAATAAGAACTTTTTCCGGAGGAAAGTGACATTCATCTCTTCCCAGAAAACATATTTTTGAAGAGAGTTCGCAGGTTGCTTATAGCCTAGGGTGCGAGAATGACCCATTCTCGCAGTCTACCTTCAGCTAGGGTGCGGACTTCTCGCACTGTGCTATATATCTAGGGTGTGAACTTGTTCTCAAGCTTGGAAAAAGATGAAGTCTCGATGGTTCTAGAAGGGAATCTTCTAGAGAATGGGTTGGAGACTCTAGCAAGTCTATCAAGAGGAATTGGATCTTCTTCATGCAAGGATTGAGCAAGTGTGTGTGTTGGAACCAAGAGTCACCGAAAGGAAGCTTGCAACATCAAGGCGATTAGGTTGTATCTTCTACTCTCGATTAATATGATACAGCGGCATGTCCTTTTCCCATAAAGTCATTCTTACTTTATTGTGTAATTCCTTGATCATACACATAAGTTGACGATTGAATATATTTTGCTATCTTCACTTTGGTTGGTGTTCGTGCTCGAATCGTCAC
>SNQJ01S0097493.1:0-20345 GCA_010110895.2 Picea sitchensis
CTGGTGTACTATGTATGTGTGTGATTGTTCATTTCTTATTGCTCATTATTGGATAATAATTCTACATTGATATAACACTTGGATTATTTGAAGAAAAAAGATTATAATTCCGCTATTACTGATTCACCCCCCCTCTCAGGAATCCAACACATTGGACCTTTACGGGTTTGATCACTCGATTATGAAGTTTCTTGAACCTATGATCCAATACGAACATAAGATGTACTCAAAAGTATCCTTATTTCCCCACCTTAATCACATTCCAATCAGTTATATGATTATTATCAGGAACATAGTTTTTAAGAAAATACACATAGAACACATTATGAATGCACATCGATGTAGGTAACGCAAGCATGTATGCGACAAGACCAATCCTCTCTAGGATTTCAAAGTGTGCATAGTATATATATGACATATTTGAACATCTCCCAAAATTCAAAGAGCTTATCTTCGCCTTCACTTTCAGAAATACAGTTTCGCCCACTTTAAACTATTTTTGAGTTATGTTCTTATTTTCATAGATCATCTTCCTTTCTTGGGAAGTCTTTAAATTATGTTTTTTATTCACTATTTAATCTTCCATTTCTTTGAGAAATTCTAGCCCAACCATTTCTCTTTTGTCTTCAGCATTTAATCTTCCATTTCTTTGAGAAATTCTAGCCCAACCATTTCTCTGTCTATTGGGTTGTCAGAACTTATAGGGGTATTTCACTTTCGACTATATATTTCCTCAAATGGGTTCAGCTTCAAAGATGCTTGATACCAATTATTATATCCAAACTCAACTAAATGTAAATAGTCTTCCCATTTTGATGGTTTATCCAATACATACATCGTCATCATGTCTTCAATCACTTGANACAAAGGAATTTGGTGCTTCCAATGAATGTAATTCTTCAAGACATATAAGAAAAAGCATTCCGTGGTTTTCTCCCGATTTGGGTTTCCACGTAAAACACTGGTGTACTGTGTATGTGTGTGATTGTTCATTTCTTATTGCTCATTATTGGATAATAATTCTACATTGATATAACACTTGGATTATTTGAAGAAAAAAGATTATAATTCCGCTATTACTGATTCACCCCCCCTCTCAGGAAACCAACACATTGGAACTTTACGAGCTTGATCACTCAATTATGAAGTTTCTTGAACCTATGATCCAATACGAACATAGGATGTACTCAAAAGTCTCCTTATTTCCCCACCTTAATCACATTCCAATCAGTTATATGATTATTATCAGGAACATAGTTTTTAAGAAAATACACATGGAACACATTATGAATGCACATCGATGTAGGTAACGCAAGCATGTATGCGACAAGACCAATCCTCTCCAGGATTTCAAAGTGTGCATAGTATCTATATGAAAGATTTGAACATCTCCCCAAATTCAAAGAGATTATTTTCGCCTTCACTTTCAGAAATACAGTTTCGCCCACTTTAAACTATTTTTGAGTTATGTTCTTATTTTCATAGATCATCTTCCTTTCTTGGGAAGTCTTTAAATTATGTCTTTTATTCACTATTTAATCTTCCATTTCTTTGAGAAATTCTAGACCAACCATTTCTCTCGTGTCTTCACCATTTAATCTTCCATTTCTTTGAGAAATTCTAGCCCAACCATTTCTCTGTCTATTGGGTTGTTGGAACTTATAGGGGTATTTCACTTTCGACTATATATTTCCTCAAATGGGTTCAGCTTCAAAGATGCTTGATAGCAATTATTATATCCAAACTCAACTAAATGCAAATAGTCTTCCCATTTTTATGGTTTATCCAATACATACATCATCATCATGTCTTCAATCACTTGATTTACATATTCTCATCCTTGACTTTTTGACATTCGAAACATGCGTCTATATAATCTTCCACCTCTTTTTCCATACCTGGCAAACAATATTGGCTTTTGAAAACTACAATAGTTCTCTCGTAACTTGGGCGCCCAACATAAGGTGCATTATGCATTTCGTTTAACACCATATTTTTCAACTCCTGATAATTAGGCACACAAAAATACCCCTAGACATGAGTATCTCATCCTCTCTCAACTCACACACTTCAATTTTTTGTTGCAAATTACCTTGTTGTAATTTTATCTTTATTTCCATATAATGTTGGTCTGATTTTGTAGCCTCAAAAATTCTATCTTTTAAATCAGATTTATACATTCTAATGGTTGTAGCATGTATGTCATGCCCTCTGTTGTTGGGTACATTATACACCTTGTTCCCATTACCTTTGATATACTTGACATCAAATTAATATTCACTGAGGAATTCCAACCACCGAATTTTCCTGGAATTTAAAGTTGGTTTTCAAAACAAATATTTCAGATAACTATGGTTTTTACTCAACTCAAATATTTTCACAATGAGATAATGTCTCCACATATTCAAGGAATGCACTATGGGTACCAATTCCAAATAATGAGTATCATAATGTCTCTCATGCTCTTTTAACTTCCTTGAATCATAACATACAACATGCCCATTTTTATTAATGAATCCACTAAGCCCTTCTTTGTATGCATCAATGAACACAATAAAATATTCATTAGGATCAACAATTCTCAAAATTGATGCACTTGCCAACAGACTCTTCAAGTGTTGGAAACTTCTTTCGCAATTAGAATTCCACTCAAATATCATACCCTTATTTTGCAAAGATTTGATTGGGTGTGCAATCCTTGAGAATCCTTCAATAAATATTCTATAGTACCATGAAAGCACCATGGAGGACCTCACCTATGAGACATTCTTTGGTATTGGATATCACTCAATGGCTCTTATCTTCTCTGGATCCAACACTATTGTTTCCTATGAAATGATATGGCCCAAGTAATGTATCTGCATATGGTAAAATGAACACTTGCTTAACTTTTCATACAACTAATACTCACTCAATACCTGTAGCATCATTATCAAGTGTTTCTCACGCTCTTATTCATATTTTTAGTAGATAAAAGTGTCGTCAATAAATACAATGACAAACTTATCCAAGTAATTTTGGAAAAAAAACATCCATCAAACACAGAAAGATAACTAATCCATTCGACAACCAAAATGGCACCACTGTAAACTCATAATGGTCATATATTGTTCTGAAATCAGTATTGTTGATATATTTTCTTTGATTCTGACTTAATGATAGCTTGATTTGAGGTCAATATTGGAAAATATATTTGCGTCCTTCAGCTGATAAAAAATATTATCTATCCTTGGCAAAGGGTACTTGTTCTTCACAATCATGTTACTTAGCTACTTGAAGTCAATGCAAAGTCTCAATGTCCCATCCTTATTTTTACAAAATAATATTGGGGCACCCCAAAGTGAGACACTTGGGCATATATACCCCTTCTTCAAAATATATTCAAGTTGTATTCACAATTCCTTCAACTCTTGTGTACTCACCTTATAATGAGTCTTGGAAAACAGTGCATCTCCATGCATCACATTGATGGAGAAATGAATATCTCTATTGGGTGGAAACCCTGATATATCTTTAAATACATACTCAAAATCTATTAGCAGAACATAATATCCAAATATTGGCACTTTATCCTTAGGTTCCTCCTCCTTATGCACTACAAATATTTGGCATCCTGTCCTGAAGGTTTTCTTCATTTGCAAAGCTGAAAATTCTTTAAGGGTTACTCCTATTGGAATAGCTTGAACTCTCCTCATGTTTCCTTCTTTATCCAAGAAAGTAAATTCTTCGTTATAGTCATTTAGGCCAACATGTTTCTTGTCCAACCAATCCATACCAATTAAGCAGTCATATGATCCCAAAGGTATGAAGTTCAAATCACCCTTTGTACACAGTCCATTCATGTCCATTGGATAATCCTTGACTATCTCATTAATTTTCCTTTTAGCTCATGTAGCTAGCTACACAAACAAAGGTTTTCCAAGCTTACTTATTTGCAAATTAAATATTTCCACCATATTAGGATCTAGATAAATATGAATAGCTCTCAAATGAATTAAAATAGGAATGGATTGGTCATTAATATTAACTTCCACTTCAATCATGTGGGACTGAAAGCCAACTTGTTTTTCATTCAGGGATGCATACATCCTTGGTACATTGATGCCCATATATTTAGTTTTATTATCTTGTTGTACATTGTGAACAATCCTCACTTTTTCATCTCTACTAGGGAAATAGTTGTACATGTGATCTCCCTCACAACCCCAACACTTCATAAGTTATTTCCTTGGTATTTTCCCCATTGATTCTGTAATTCTAGTGGGATCCTTAGAATATGGTTGTAACATCCCGTTCTTGTGCACACTTCATATGTGACTTATTATTTGAGGACGCTTGCATGCAAGTGATCTGGTTCATTATATGAGTGTCTTCTTTGCTTATCAATTATGATGATGATATTGTGATTTATGATGTTATGTTATGTTATTATGTATAAACATGTGTTATTGAATGGTTTCTCATGAGTGTGTAGAACTCTAGACAGATTGAGGATGTTGATGGAATCGATGGACCTCCTTGGACTCCAGATCGAGTCATGGAGTGGTCTCTTTATGGTTTGTGTATTCTTTTATTGCATATGTGACATATGCCTGATATTATGATATTGTTTATGGATCGTTGACATGTTTGTTGATGGATGCAGGATGACGATATCTTTCTAATCAGACTCACATTTGGAGTAAAGGGTTCACACATGAGAACCAAAGATATTGAGGGAAAGGTGTGGAAACAACTCTTCCACAACCTACTATCACTCCCACCGTGGATTGAACTGTAACTTAACGATTACCTAGTTCGAGAGATCCATAATGTCATGAGGGAAGACTTTGATGGCCGCTCACGATGATTCTAGGAAGCACGCAATAAGGTAGGATCCTTATTCCTTCGAGGCCCTTAGTCTCCCACAAGGTCATCTGATGGAGTATTGAATCCAAGGGTTAACGTCTACCAAAATCAATCAAAAGGAAAGTGGCACCATTGGAGCGCGTAGTGCATCTTGAAGGGCCCGCCACATAAATGAAACTGTAATGCAGGTGAGTGGCACCCTCGGAGCACATAGTGCATCTTGAAGGGCATGCTGTGGTTTTAACACTGGAGATTCAATGAACCTAGCTACCTAGAAAACAATATATTTCCTTGACATGGTCAACCTTAATATAAGTATGCATCCGTAAAGTATATTAATTATAACTTTTCCCTTAAAAAATTGCTAATCCTAGTTAACATTAAAGCCTAGGTCTAAGCATGATATGAGGATTGTTGGGCCTCATAAATGTCACATTTTCATCTTATTTTCCTTTCACTATTCCCCTCATTTATCCATATTCCGTTATTCCATTATATCGTTTTCATAAATACATTTGGGTTTCGCCTTATTATTTTCCACTTTATTTATTTTTGTATTAAAAGAGAATTGATGATTAAATATTAGAAAATCGACATGTTTTCATATATATCTAAAAAATGTGTGAGCTTTGTAATGTGTAGGAATATGTGAAGGATTAATTCAAAAAGACTTCTTGAATACTTCCTCCACCATATCAATATTTGAGGAGATAATTCAAGCCTATTTCAAATAGAAGATCATGGTGAATGGATAACATATCTTATCCAAGATATATGAGAGATATGTGTGAGGATTTGAGGGGATCATGTTTTTTAATAATGGGAAATTGGTTGAGAGAAAAGTGGATCTGTAATTATGAGATGCTTATCTTCTTTTCAAAGCTCTCGTGTATAAAAGAGAGTTTTCTCTCTTCATGAGGAAGTAGTCATTAGGATGAGAAATTAATTAGTCATTATGGAATTAGAATGACATTAGACTTAGCCTGTAAAATTATTAGAAATCAATGATAAGAGTTAGTCATTTGGCTCATAGTCATTTCCTTGATTAGTTTCATGATTTCATTATTTTGTCATTTGATCATGGTGATGTAATTGAGATTGCTTCATTGTTAGTGTGAGATCACATGTGTTGTCTTATCTCTCTTCACATGTTGTTTTTCCTTTGATACAATTTTCCATTTCCAGGTTAATTTCATTTATGAAATTTCATTTCAGTTGTGTGTTTTAGCAATTCAATTCCAAGTCGTGTGTTTCAGCTTCCTGCATTAGATTAATTATTCAATTTAAGTTGTAGATTTAACATTAGATTAGGTTAAATTAGCTTCAATCGTGCATATACTGTGCATATTATTCATAAGTTTACAAACTCCTCGGGTTGACAATTAAATGATTGGGAATTTATTAAACAACAATATTTACCACCAACAAGGACAAAAATTTAATTAAGAAATTAATAAAAGGGAAAAAAATGAAAATAGAATTAAAAAGGGGAAAATCAAATTTATAATTAAATGTAGGATTAAATTATTTAAAATATTAATTGTTCTTTTTGTGCAAAACTTGTTAATTTCGAACTTAGACAAAAATGGGAGATTAATTGCAAAGGGGGCATGTAACATAGAAGGAATCTAGTATATAGAGAACTTTCCAAAAATGAACTCAACTAAGATTTAAGAAATGTGTCAGTCGTTAAGGGAATGTGAGGGAATAAAGGGACATAGAGGATCGTTTTTAGGAATGATTTTAGGTGGGCAAGGGAAATTGGAAATTTAATTTAATTAATTAAATAAATTTCTAGTGCAACTAAGGGATTGGGTGACAAATGTATGGGGGAGAATATTTCCTAATAATTTTTTAATAAAACTAATTTAATGTGCAAATGCAAAGGTCACTAAGAAGAAATATATAAAAGATATGGCAGAGGAAAGGAAGGGATCACGTCTAGTAGGCATAAGGTTATGCTGCCAATATTTTTCTTGACTTAATTTTTCTTGTGGGAGTTGGGATGCCCATCTCGAAAAGGGAGTGGTAGATCGACGTCACAAGGCAATATGGGTCCTAGATTTTTCTCTGGTTTTTGTGTGTGTGGCCCCTTTGCAGCTCAAGGGGGATCAGGGGGAAGAAGAGTACCCCTGACGTTGGTTGGGAGGTACCTGAGAGGTATTCGTGGTTAGCAAGTAGGAGACCAGAGGGAGTGAAAGGGAGGAACATCAACGTTGGATTCTTTGCCTCGGTTACGGTAATCCTAAAATGTGTTGATTTCATTAGGTTTTGAATTAATGCATTTTATTCTATTACATTTTCATTCTGGAAGTTTATTCAGAGATTTAAAATTTTGCAGAGACTTCATTTAATCATGTAGATGTGGTGAGCCGATGTGGTGAGTTTGTATTGTATTCGTTCTCCATGAGGAATTCTCCCATCCTTTTGTTTTCTTCATGGATTATTGTTAGTTTATCTCCTTGGAAAACCCTCACGCTGAAATTTAATATATTGGTCAATGCCTAAGCTATCTGTCTCCTCCTTGGCAACCCAAGCTCTAAATTTTAATGTTTTGTCTGCATTGCTTTCCTTATTTACACCACATCTGGTCTACCTTTATCTCAATCATCTTCTTCATTGATATGATAAATTACCTCATTTTGCAATCCAAGAAAAACCACATTCTCCCTGAGTTTTATTAAATAACAAAAATACCTCAGTCGCTGATGTTTTCTCATCGTTTTGCTTCAGCGACCTTACCCTCTCTCCTCAACATATATCTTTGGGAACACACAAAATCATCCCACAATATTCCTGTTCCAGATGATATCCCTCTCCTGTGGCAAGTTACCATAGAGATGGTTTCCTCGTTGTCACGAATCCAATGGTTTTCCCACAAATTCCTTGTTTTAATAGTGATTCTTAATTGAATGCCTATGGTTCCCTCGCTGTCACGAATTCAATGGTTTTCCCACCATTTATTCATGTAGAAATGATTATTAAATGAATTCCTATGGTTTCCTCGCCACCATATTCAATGGATTGGCCACAAATTTATCCAAGTTGTAGAAAACTCTTTAATGAATGCCATGACCATTATCTTAACGAGATCTTTGCCCCCTACGTAACACAACTTCTTGACCTTGCCTAAGCCAAAAGGGCGCGAAAACAACCTGTGGTAGACCCTTGATTTCTTATTTTCACGTATGTTGGACTTTTTAGAGTTGCGCGCCTTCCTCACTGGGGGGTGTATCTTGAAGATCCGTGCATGGAGGTAACACTATATCTCTTTGAGGTCTGAGATATTCCCTACTCTGAAATGAACATTCTGGATCTGACTACAAGGAAAGAGAAGGCACAGGTACAACGACCAAATGGAAGAGGGAAGCATGGGACAACGCTTGTGCATTTTCGAGACGTCAACACCTCAGTTATTGAGGGTTAGGCGAACCTTAAGGATTATCTTAGTCAAAAGATTTTGAAGTTGAGTGAATGTTTGAGGCGGATTGTATCACGAGGAATTTAAATCCAGTGTAAAATCTTTCATCCCAAAGGAGAAAACTTTAGTGAATAAATTTTAACTGTGTAACACCATCTTAGTGGTCCTTCAACAACGATAACCTTTTTAATTCATCTCCGCAACCTTAAACCCAGTGGCATTATTGTAATAATTAATTGAAATAACGAACATACTAATTTTAGATAATATATCTTTATGTAAGTTAAATGCCTTCTAGCGCAGTTATTAAAGGATTGTTCTTTGTTGAAGTCAGGATCTTACTCGTATATTAAGGATTCATATTATATATATTGAGGGTGCAAATAACCACTCTTATAGTAAATCTTGGTGGATTTCTTGAATCAAGTAAAATTATTCTTTATATTGTCTTCATTTTAAACTTATTGGATTGACTCAGTTTTATCTCTAACCATCAAAGGGTGTTACGTTGGTTCCCAATTTTTTCATATCCGTAAATATAGTGTACCTTGTTGCAATAGGTTATGCCTTGATTGTTGGATTTTCTTGGGTTCGTTGTTAGTTGAATTTTATCAACAACTAAAATATTTTTAGCACCTTTATGAGGGTGGGGTTCCTACTAAAGTTTAAGATGACAATTTCACCACCACCTTGATATTTTGATTTCACCTCTTACTTATCCTTTATTTAGCAAAGGGACGAACCTTGGGTTGACCCTTTTGTATTTGTGAAGAGCTTAATCTAGTCTAATTTTCTCGCAATTTTTATTAATGGTTGTTAGATTGTTTAGTAATTTAAAAATGTAAAGTTAATTCAATTGATCATCTTAACCTCTCACTTTAGAACATGATTGATTTATGATTGTTAATACTTATTAAACCTCTTGTTCATTAAACCCTTAGAGTCGATGAATGACTAGTTGAATAACCTGAACTGTTGGGCACCCTGATTTTAATTTAATGGATGTGTATATATTATATATTAAACGTATTGCACGGAACGACAATGTGATGTGAGGACTGGTTGTTTAGTCATAGGATTTCTCTTGTTATGAAGGTTGTCTTTATGTTGATTTAACATATTTTCTAATGCCGTAAATTTGTCCATGTGGATGGTTTAATAACTAGATTCCTTGCACCCCTAATAGCAATGTTGTTGGATTGAATCAAAACTTATTTTAACCTTGTGCGGTGATTAATTATTGATTGATGAATGATAAGGTGGTTGTACTTGAGAGATTTGCATGATGTGGATATGTGCTTGATTTAGAACTGTTATGTTCTTGTGCCTTAACTTAATGTGGACTGACTATGTAATTAGTTCACTACTATGTTGTAGCTCTTATGGATTCTCCTTCCTCGTGGAGAAAATATTCTAGTCCTATTGTGTGTAACGTTGAACACACCCTTGGATTAATGATTGTAAAATTTATTGCGTTCAAAATTAAATGTTGATATGATGAGTATGTGTTTAAGACTGTGTAAGTTGTCAAGTAGATAGCTTGTTGCACCATGAATTTTGATGGTTTTACTCTTGCGCAATGAGTGACGTTGATTATGATATATGGTGATGGGATCATGCGTGCACCATGGAATAATTGTATTTTCATGTTGATTTCCTTGTTGGGTTAAGTGCGCGTCTGGAGTAAGTTAGATGTTTCCCTTACTCCTCGAAATAAAATAAAATTGTTTTCCTTGTGCCCTCTATTGTTTCCTTATGTTTCAATTAGAATTGTTTCTCTTACGCCTTGGAATTTAAGTTACATGCGGTTTATTAGAATTCTATGACGCCTTGATGATCTTTGGATGAGGTGTCAGTAATATCTCTTTTCATTGTGTTGCGTAGTTCCTAACGTAAAAAAAAAAAATACATGTTGTTTTGTTGCTGTGTTGATGTAATGACAGGGTTGTTACATGTGGTATCAAAGCAGGTTCAACCCTCCAAGTGTGGATAGCCAAACCTTCCACTGAATTAATCCCTTGATTAATAATCAATGAAGATTGAATTATTAACTTGTCATTGCGGTAATCCCAGCTAGAGGATGAAACTTATATTCACAATGTGGTGTTGGGGAAGGAGGTGTGATGCCTCGAGAGGAGCCCGCACCCTAGGAGTCTAAACCCCAAGGGGAAGAACAATTCCTTGACTAGGAGTCGATTCTTTTAAGGGTTGTGGATTGTGTGACAAGGTCCTTCTAACGAATTTCAGAGGCCTTGATTAATCGTCTGCACTAAGATGGGGCCGGGGCGTCTGTACCCCTAAGGGTCCACAGCGTGCCCTAGCCAGTATTGGTAGTTTCCACATAAAACTTGAGAGGATTAAGTTCCCAAGTCCACGATTACCACAGACGGCTCATGTGTTGAGGCATGGCTGGAAAGCGAGGTGATGTGCTTCATGCTTCATGATTTCGACCTCCATCACGAAAGTCCGCATGGGAGGTGTTTAGCTAAAGGGGAACAGTCTTAAATGGAGGAAGATGCTCCTACCTCATCTAAACATGGATGTCAAAGCCGTGTTAGGGGAATGGTTGCGGGAGAAGTATTTGTGAGAGTAATTCATTGAGTGTCAGCTCGATGAGTTCAACACCTTACGACAAGGTGGTCGTATGGTGTTAGATTATGATACCATATGTATGGAGCTACTTTGGTATGCCCCACATCTGAACATGAAGAATATGGAGATCAACAAGCTCGTGATCGTCCTTAAATCCATATTTTGTCTGAAGGTGAGGATTTAAATTCCTCATTTGTTGCATGATGCAGTCCAGTAGGCCTCTTAGATACAAAATATTTGACCACGGGAGTCTAGGCAAGACTCCTACAAGACCATCTGGACTGAAAATATCTGGTACTCAACAGCATTAGACATCATCCAGACCAGACATGTTTGTATAAAGATACATATATAGGACCATTTTTCCCGACACCATGATGATAGGTTCCTTAGTAGAGGGCTCCCTATAGGGGACCACTCCATCCACGATAACACCGCTAGCATTCGTTATTTATGCTTGTCAGTAGAACATACCAAGATATTAGGTTGGTGGGCCAACAACTTCTATTTTGAGGTCAGGAGAACTAGACTGGAGGTGGGTGATGGACACGTAGAGAGTTACCTTACCAACAAGAATATCTCGTTGAAAGGGGCCAGAGTGGCCGAGTCAACAGGACACACTACCGTGGCAGAGATGGGAAAGGTCCATAGGATTCATGACCGCAGTAAATAACCACCAAGACGAGAACTAGTCCTTTGTTCTCGAGGCATCAGGTGCTATCGCCAAATGAGATTTTAGTATTTCTTAGAACCTAGTGCTATGAAGAGCTCTAATTCTAGTACCGAGCTGAATGGATTTAGCTAAAGGAATTCGACAGGACGATTTTAGATTCATCGATATGGCTTTGGGTACCAACCAAATGGTTGGAGGAAGGGGTATTAAATGTCACTTTAACATGGGGATAGTGTAACGAAGTATGGTATACGTCACAATATTAAGGTCTTACTATGTCATGATCAACATGGACTGGTGGGAATCATGTGAAGAGATACTCAACAGTAAGATGAGGCGATTGAGTTGGAACGATGATGAATGACAAAGAAGTGTGATTGTAGGGAGAAAATGGGGAGTATCCCCGAGGTTCATTTCTTCTCGACAACTACAAGAGAGCACGTGCAAGAATGCAAGTTATATGCATACTTAGCATCGAATGTCAAGGGCATGGCAGAAGGAGTAGAAGGCCTTCCGATAGTACGAGATTTTGTGAACATGATTCCTAGATGAATTAACAGGTGTGTCACCCGAAGCCAAGATGGAATTTATCATCGACCTAAAATATATAACTGAATCGATGGCAAGAAGGCCTTATCAGATGTCGACCCCTAAGTTACAGGAGTTGAAAGCGCAACTAAATGAGTTGTTGGACCTAGGAATTATATGTCCTAGTGTATCACCTTGGGGTGATCCTATTCATTTTATATGAATAAAGGATGGGTCATGGAGACTCTGCTAGACTATCGTCGAGTATTCCTTGATGACATTTTTATATATTCTCGGATGATGGAAGATGAGGACGAACTTTTATGCTTGGTACTACAGTGTTGTGAGAGAATAAATTAGGGGAAGTGATCACAATACTATCAAGGGTTCATTTATTAGGGCATGTTATCTCTGGTGAAAGTATCACTATGGATCCATCAAAGCTAGAGGATATTATGGAATGGCCTGCACTGATGAATGTCCTAGAATTGTGTAGCTTCATGGGTTAGCGAGATATTTTCGACGAATCATCGAGGGCTCTTCGAAGATAGAAAATCTGATTGTGGAATTGCAGAAGAATAACAATAAGTTGCGTGGACTGAGAAACGCATAGAAGCATTTTGAAGGCTCAAGGAGTTGTTGACGACAACGCCAATACTAAAATTCCGTGGCATAGATGAGGACTTCTTTTTACGCACTGACGCCTCCAAGGGAGGCTTAGATGAAGTCTTGAGGCAAGATGGTCGAGTGATTGCTTACATATCGAGTAAGTTAAAAAAGAATGAGGAGAAATATGCGACGCAGGATTTGGAGTTGTTAGGCATCGTATATGCCTTGAGAGTGTGGAGACACTACCTGATTGGGTGAAAATTCAAACTAAAAAAAGACCACTATGGTTTACAACACATTTTTACATAAAATGAATCAAACGTGCGGCAAGGACATTGGTATGAAATTCTTATCGAGTACAATTATGAGATTTCTTACTTAAAAGGAACAATGAACATAGTGGCAGATGCGTTGAGTCGGAAACCACGCATATTTTCAGTGATACCTCTTCAAACAAATATACATGAAAATATTCTAACTGCAACATAACATTGACAGGTATAAAGAGGGTAAGGAAATTTTTCGGGAAAGACACCATGATGGTACCAAATTGAGGGATATATTATGGACAATGATGCATCCTTGAGATATAATAGCTATATTTACTTTTATCCCAATGATGAATTGAGAAGTTTTGATCTTATGTGAATCTCATGGAGCAGTGTGGATGGCTCATCCAGGAGTCATGAAGATTAGGACCAACCTTAATCCCTTCATCATATGGAAGGGATAAGGGTGGACATTTTCAACTACATGGCAAGATTTATAAAGGGTCGGCAGGTGAAGGATGAACGTATACATCCAACAATATTACTACAACCACACGCTTTTCTGGAATCAAAATGGGAAGTCATTTCGAGGGACTTTATTGTTGGGATTGTCGTTAATGGCAAAGAGGTCCGACTCGATTTCCATGACAATTGACACTCTGATGAAGAGTTCACATTTTTTCCCTGTGCATATGACGCATCAGGCGTTGGATATAGCTAGAGTTTATATCAACAATATTTTGAGACTGTCATACGTACCAAAGGAATCACATCCGATAAGGGATTTTGTGTTTGCAAGAGGATTTTGGACGAGTTTCCAAGAGGCCTTGGGAACACCTTTGAACTCTAGTAAAGGATGTCCTTGAGATAGAGAGGCTGACCTAAGGAATGAACCAATTTGGGAAGGTTGTGTTGCATATGTGTGTGTTGGACCAAGTGAAATGTTGGGATTAGTGTTTGCTGCTGGCCAAGTTTGCGTGCAACAACAACCATCAAAGCACCATTAAGATGTCGTGACTTGAGTTTCTTGATGGGTGACCGTGACAGACGCCTTGAGTTGGGATCGAATCGAGAAAGGGATCTTGTTAAAACTAGAAGCAATCCAAGAAGTGAAGGAACAATTACAAACAATACAAAAAGGGATGGAATAAGTGTAGGATTGACATAAGGGTTTGTCGATGCGCATCATGTCGAACATAATTATGAAGGGACTAACGAATCTCTGTGCCTCATTATTTGAGGTGTTTCTCGATAATTATCTTTTATCTATGTGTGACTTTCGGTCAGTGATCCTATGCATGTGATTGACTTGAGTTCTTGGAGGATGTTGGGAGAGGGTACACTCACAGTGGAGACAATCTTCTTTCTGGACCATCGCATTCAACAACTACAACGTAGAACTGTCGATCAGGTCAAGTTCTATTGGGAAAATTATAGTCCACACTCGGCTACCTAGGACGACGCATATGATACGCGTCAACAGTTTCCATTTTTGTTGGATAGATAAAATTTCAGATATTGTTAGATACTTTATTTCTGTACTTGGATACTATGAAACTTCGGTACAATGTTTAGCAGAATATGGGGTGTATGTAACATCTCTCTATTGCGCACACTTCTGGTGTGACTTATTATTTGAGGATGCTTGTGTGCAAGTGATCTGGTTCATTATATGAGTGATTGCCTTGCTTATGGATTCTGATGATGAGATTGTGATTTATAATGTTATGTTATGTTATTATGTATAGACAAGTGTTATTGACTGGTTTCTCCTAAGTGTGTAGGACTCTTGACATATTGAGGATGCCGATGGAATCAATGGACCTCCTTGGACTCCATATCGAGTTAGGGAGTGGATTGTTTATGGTTTGCGTATTCTTTTATTGTGTATGTGACATATTCCTGATACTATGATGTTGTTTATGGATCATTGACATGTTTGTTGATGGATGCAGGCTGATGATAACTTGTTAATCGAACTCACATTTGGAGTAAAGGGGCCATGCACGACAACCAAAGATATTGAGGGAGAGGTGTGGAAGCAACCCTGCCACATCCTACTAACACTCCCGTTGTGGCTCAAACTGTAGGTTAACGATTACCTAGTTCGAGATATCCACAATGTCGTGAGGGAAGATTGTGATAGTCACTCACGATGATTCTAAAGGGAGCACAATAAGACACGATCCTTATTCCTTAGAGGCCCTTAGTCTCCCACAAGGTCACCTGATGGAGTATTCACTCCAAGGGTTGATGTCTACAAAAATCAATCAAAGGAGAGTGGCACCCTTGGAGCACGTAGTGCATCTTGAAGGGCCCATCACATAAATGAAATTGGAATGCAGACGAGTGGCACCCTTGGAGCATGTAGTGCGTCTTGAAGGACACATCACGATTTTAACATTGGTGAGTCAATGAACCTAGGTACCTAGAAAACAATATCTTTCCTTGACATGGTCAACCTTAAAATAAGTATGTATTAGTAAAGTATATTAATTATAACTTTTCCCTTAAAAATTTCCTAAGCCTAGTTTAAATTAATGCCTAGGTCTAAGTAGGATATGAGGACAAAAAATTTAATTAAGCAATTAATAAAAGGAAAAAAAAAACAAAATCAAATTAGAGTTAAAAGGGGGAAAATGAAATTCAGAATTAAATGGAGGATTAAATTATTTAAAAGATTAATTGTTGTTTTTGTGCAAAACTTGCTAATTTTGAACTTAGACAAAAAGGGGTGATTAATTGCAAAGGGGACGTGGAACATAGAAGGAATAATTGTAGTTTCATGTTGATTTCCTTGTTGGCTTAAGTGCACGTATGGAGTAAATTAGATGTTTCCCTTGTGCCTAGAAATAAAATAATTTTTTTTCCTTGCACCCTCTATTGTGTCCTTATGTTTCAATTAGAATTCTTTCTCTTGCGCCTTCGAATTTAAGTTACATGTGGTTTATTAGAATGCTATGATGCCTTGATGATCTTTGGATGAGGTGTCAGTAATATCTCTTTTAACTTTGTTGTGTAGTTCCTAACGTAAAAAAACAAAATTACCTGTTGTTTTGTCGCTGTGTTGACATAACGACAGGGTTGTTACAATGGTTTTACCTGAGAATTATTTATGAAGAATGTAGGCTTGGTCCCCATATTCGTCTTCTCTATATTTCATTTCTTCTTATCTTCCCAATCCTTTTGGTAAGTTGATATTCCTCTATGTTGATTATAGAGGCATTTATCTCTCCTTATGGTGTCCTCCAATTTCTTCGGATCATCATACTATATATCGTCACTAAAAATTGATGGCATCCCACTCAAGTACCTCTGAATATTAACCTAGTCATCCTTGATGAAAGAAACATATTTTAGAAGCTCTATAAATATCCTTTCATACTCATCTATTGTCATAATCCTAATCTTGAGTTCAAAGAAATCCTTTATTTTCTTATCATGGTAACATTTGGTTAAGTTTTTCTTTTGAAAATACCTTTTGAATTCCCTCCAAGTAGCCTTCTTCTCATCAATTTGTTGCACTTGCACAAACTGGTCCTACCACATTGATGTTTTTCCTTTGAGTATGTAGATGAAAATTATCTCTTCTTCCTATGAAGAGTAATTATGTAACTGAAAGTAATTCCTCATCCCCAACAACCAAATCTCTACATATTCATATTTCTTATTCTCACCATCGAAAGTAGGAGGCTTAATCTTATTCATTTCTCCTTGTATCTCATTTACTCTAGACCTCTTATTATGTTTCCTGACAAGTGATATACTCGGACTATTGTATGCCCTTCTAGTTGAGTGCCTCGGTGAGTGATGATGATATCTACTCACACTTCTATATTCTTTCCTTCTAGCAAGATATCTATGATCCCTAGACTTTCTTGACTCTGTCTCAATATCCATTTTATTTTCTATTCTATCTAAGCTCCGCAACATCTTTATATTGAATCCATATTTTTGTTCTTTAGCCTTCATAAGTCTCTCATTAATATCATTATAGCTTTGTACATCTCTTTCTAGACTCTTTATATTCACTACCAAATTCATGATCTCCTCTCTGTCTTCTCCATTCCCATTGGATTTTTTTACTGTAGCACCCACGCCAATACCAAATATTCTAGCTTCATCTTCATATTTGAAAGTTCCTTCGACAACATCAATGTCTTGGTTTACTGATATTTCTTCTAAATTTTTCTTACTTTGAGTTATGTTCTTGGTTCTGCAAAATGTGCATACAACAAGATTTTTAAGGCTACAATAATTTAACAAATCCATCATTTTATGCAATATTTTGTTCTTCAGAATTTCACCAGAAATAATTTATTTATGATTTGTTGAGAATTCTTAGTATCATTTTTTTATACATTCTTGAGCGAATACATGGACTTTGTTTTCCATGAATTGTCACAATTAATTTTCATTTCCCCTTCAAAATATTTGAGCAGGAAGATTGTTAATGGAGTGATAAGGAAGAGAAATTCATTAGCTCGAGCCTCAGAGCTTCGATTCTCAACCACCATCTGATTCTCTTTGAATTAGATCTTGATCATTGTTCCATTATCTTGGCTAACAGAATGCTCAACATGAACTTGATACTCAACAACTGTCTAATCTAGACTCTGTTTCAATCTCAACCATCCAAACATTTCACCCCTACTTATATATTTTTCTTAAGTTTGTTGTGGGTTCACAACCCATTCTCTCTTCTTGTTACTTTCTTTGTGGTACTCATGTCTGACCGAATCTTCATACTTATTCTATTTCTTGAGACTCCATAAAGATTTGTGAGATGTTACACCTCCTCTCTACCATCCCCTTTACATCGACGAAGTCTTTATAATTAGTTACATTTCAATACTTTTCTGTGGGTCTGTGACCTCTTGTTATTCTTTTATACCTATTTGTCCATCTGTTCGACCGATCCATTATACTTACTCAAATATTGGAACCTCACTTTGATTTTTTTTATCCTTCAATACTTATAAAAATATTGAAACTTCACCGTGCTCCACAGTACTTCAAGACTTACCCAAAATCTTGGGACTACACTAAGCTTCACGATTCCTCACGACTTAACCAAATCTATGAGACTTCATTATCCTCTATGGTATCCTTTACACATGTAAAGTATTGAAACTTAGTCATATTTCAATACTTCATCACGGCTCCATGGATTTGTGCTATTCTCATCCACACACCCACTCTTCCCCGCACTCTATGATATCTCTAGATTTAGATGGCTTTCCCAAGATTTCTCCATAGTCATGCGGAAAAAACAGGCACCATGACATTGTGGATCCTCATCATCTACCAATTGTCATTCCATTCAACATGTGCCTTCCACTATGTCAGTACATTCCTTTCTTCTACCACATCAACTAACATGTGGCATCTAGGTCATGTTGAGGTCATTATACAACAAATTACCCAATTTTTTTTTCTTTTTCCAATTTTGAAAGTGACCCAAATTCAGTTTTTTTTTTTCTTGAAATTCCATTAAAATTTGGATGTTTTAATTCTTGGTCCAATTCCTTACATTATTCATGAATTTTCCCATAATTATTTCCTTATTTCATAGGAATATTCTTTTCAAACATATCATAGAAATGTCTCTGATATATAGTTTTCCGCAACTTATATCTCTAACATTCTACTAGCGGGACCATGCATGCTTAATATTGAACCTTGGGATCTAATATCGGATTGTAACGACCCCCTTTACTAGAATAATCAAATAAACAAACTATGATACTATGGTGTTGCGTCCCTAGCCAGACATGTTGGCAACATGACACCAATTATGTTATTTTCGTCCTATTAACTTTGAATTCCCTACATATGAGCACACATGCAGTTCTACAATATATATAAACCATACATAAATATATAAATAGTTACAAAAACATATTAAATATATTACACACAATATAAAACAAGTAATTTCACATAAGAGACACTTGTCTTATATGAAAAACACCAACTATGTGTAGACCTCAGACGTTCCTCATAGCCATAGACTTTGTTGCTCATAAACTCTCAGCAGCAGGTCACGCTCGAGTTGAGACTAGGAATCCACCAGGGAAGGATTCCTAGAACATACTAAGGTCTATACTGAATAGTTAATCCTAGGTCAAGGTGAGAGATGTTGTAACTAGCCTACACAATCTCATTTCCCACATTCCTATCCCACATGAGGAAGTGTGTCCCTTCTCCGCTCAATAGTCCTTCGACTACCCCACTTCCTTTTTGGGGCTTCAACAATAGGCCAAACATAAAGTTTGAGAGCCCTGCAACTATTTCCCATACCACCAACAAACAATCTTCGACAGTTTTGTCACAAGAGAGAGATTTCCATGGGCCTGACAACTTGCTTCTTCAGAGTACACAATCTGACAACCCACCTTTTCCGAGTAAGAAAACATGATGCTCTTTTTATTAGTTGATCCACATATATTTCCCCATTAAGATACTAGAATATAGTGACAAGCTATAGATGGTAAGATTCTAAGGCTCCCATCCTTCCCCAATGATGGAGAGATCCTTGAACTAGACATTTTTCTTCATGAATATTCATGAGCTCCACTTGCATACACTTCCCTGCTCTTGGAATCTTAGATTAATATATCTCAATATTTGGTCCCTAGGGAATATTAAATGATATCTCCCTAACTTAAGCCCCCTTTCCCTCTAGTGGAGTTTTGTTGGCAGCCATTTCGCATTTTATCCTTCCCTTATAAGCTGCCTACACAAGTGTTTTGGAACCCTTGATTCTCATCGCAATTTTTTGAATAAAACAACACTGCCATTTGCGCATTTGCACACCTTCCTTTTGTTCTCGTTTTCACGACTGCAAGTGTGAAAACTTTGATTTCGAGGTCACGTCAATGGAATTAAAATCGTCACTGGATTATTATGGTTACTCTTGTCTATGTGTTCATTGCATTTCCAATTCAATTATGGTCACACAGTTGGCAAGACACCAAAACCTATATGTTATTGTGGAATTCCACTCTAATTAGGATATGAATGATGGAATCACTTGGAAATTTATGCCCAATTATGTTAAAACCTAAATTTGTATAAGAGTGAAAGAACCAAGAATCGCTTGGGGTGCACCCTAACTTTAATATAGGATAGAGGAGAACTTAATCTTTTAGGGACATGCATTGTATATAATACAAGTTATGCTTTCAAGTGGAGAAGTGTACAAGGCATATTTACGAGACATATTTAAGTACCTGATTCGACTAATAGACCCATCATCATATATCCTTCTAAGCATGCCCCCTTCTAACATTTGGATGAGACTAATTTTTTTTAAAAAGCATAGTATTAGGGCATCTTTATGATATCAAATTCTCATTCCATCTTGTGATTGGAAATGGCTCACATGTTAAGAAAAGTAAAA
>SNQJ01S0097493.1:21805-50919 GCA_010110895.2 Picea sitchensis
GAGGATTCAACGTGTTCACAATTATACAAAATTATAAATGTTGTTGAACTCTTATTCAAAAGAGTGGAGATTGAACAACTATTAGAAAAAACATACCCGATTCAATCCATCCAAATTCAAACTTGTCAAATCAAGTTCCCTATCGACTGGAGACTCATTTAACATATCTCCAAACTACAATTAATAGCAAGAAGAACTCGATTATTTCTATAGAGACAAGGATATCTAAATCTAGAACTCAAAGTAAACTATCATAAAATGCATCAAAAATTGCCTAAATAGATCACATACCAATCTTGGATTCGGGTCATCATTCTGAATGACCTTCTTCCAACCATTCCGACAAAATTTTGCATACTCCAAAACTTCTTCTGTTGACATTGCTTCTAAGTCTGCATCTGTTTTATCAACAAATGTGGCCTGAGAATTGGCTTCTACTCGTTGATGCTTCATGCCAACATCAACACCATAAAACATAGCATCCAAATTTTCTCCAATTGCAGTCTTGGCCTCTTTGCCAACTTTTGATGTAGCCTGGAACTCTGAAAGTGCTGCAAATGCCCCTGTTGGGTGAGGTACTAAAGGTTGTGGAGACCTTGTCTTGGCAATGCTGCACTTCGATATGCCCATTTGCGATCATATGTACGCCATTTACCAGTCCCATAATATTTGGACAGTAGACTAGTATAATCCAGGTGCATGTGCAAGAAAAACTCCACAAAAAAATGTCTTGCAAAATAGTGTGGAACCTCATCGTTCCATGGCAATTTCCCATATGCCGCCAAAAATATGTTATACAGATGACTGACAAAGTGATGTTGTTCAGAATATGTCAGAAGAACCACAGTGCTATTGGCAGCTTGTCGTCGACAAGCTGTCAATAGCACTGTGGTTCTTCTGACATATTCTGAACAAATCTCTCACCACAGAAACCTAAATGAACAAAGTGATGTTGCTTAAAATATTTCACCTTCAACATTTTCCACTTTGGGCCCTCTTTGAAATTGAACATGGAGATGGGGTCTTCTTTTGAAACTCTACTTTTTACTGTCTCCCATTTATCAAGACCCATCACCTTTGACTTTCGCTGCCTCATTAGATCGAAGAAACTGTCAGTGGTTGGCCACATCTTCTGATATGCATCCATAAAGTTTTCCAATGAATGCAAAACAATTTGCAAACTTTGTTTTCTCTCCTGAGGAAGTTCCAAGACTGCCAAATCATTTTCCAACCTCTTTTTAACACCTGAGCATCGCTCAAGCGTCATTGCTTCTGTATTCCCTTCCCAGGGAAGTTCATCGCCAACTTCTGAATGATAGGTGGATGTTGGCGTGTAATCTTTTGTTTCTTCATAACACAGCCTCATAAATCCACCTTCACCCTCTGCACTGACATTTGAATCTTCATGACAACCACTCTTATTGTCACCCCTTGCTCTAAATTGATTGCCTACACACACATTTGAAAGTAACTTCAAGATTTAACCTCACATAAATTTAAATACAACAAAATTCAACAAAAATAAACAAAATTTAAGAAACTTACCAGAAATATTCTCTTGTCCAGAGCTATTCACCACATTCTCAGGTGTAGAAGTGTTGATGCGTAACCTATCTAAGAAGGATGTATCCATAACATTGGTTTGAGCAGGTTCTGCAGCTGATCTATTTACAGATTCGTTTGAAAATCTCCTCTGATGAGATTGTTGGTGCTCACTTGGAGTCTCAGTGGAAGAAGGAGTTCATGTTCTTCCTTCTTGAGAATGCCTAGAGAATTTGCGAGGAATGTTTGGATAATCTCGTGTCGACATCACTCCTCAATATCTATCCACAATGCAGAGTTTATTAAAAAAAATCCAGTTATGTACACAAAAAAGCAATTAAAAACGCAGAGATAAATCAAATTTTTAAACAATCAAGCCACAAAGGTACTCGCTCATTAGAAGGCAAAAGTACTGGTCATTCAGCCATGAATCAATCAACTAAAAGATAAGTAAGGGGTCCATAGACAGCATGGCATATTCTTATCCTTCACTCATCATCTATGCACAGAAAAGCAAGGCATTTGAATCTATAGGTCTTTAAACACCGAAGTGACGACTGTCGATTTGGCTCCTAGCCGACTGCTCAAGCATGGACTAATGACTAAAGGGATAAGTGACAGAAGATAAAACCACAAACTTTTCACAATAATCAATAAAACCCACACATAGAAGTCATTGAAATTAGAAGTTGGGTTCGCCAAGGGACTGTCATTCCATTGAAAGGTTTATCATTCACAATCCACATCAAATAAGAAGACGCAAAAACTAAACATTCAACCATGATTCAATCAACTAAAATATAAGTAAGAGGTCCATATACAACATGGAAGATTTTTATCCTTCACTCATCATCCATGCACAGAAAAGTATGGCATTTGAATCTATAGGTATTTAAACACTGAAGTAATGACCATCAATTCGGCTCCTGGCCAACTGCTGAGGCAAGGACTAATGACTAAAGGGATAAGTGATAGAAGATAAAACCACAAACTTTTCACAATAATCAATAAAACCCACACATGGAAGTCATTAAAATCAGAAGTTGGGTTCACCAAGGGACTGTCATTCCACTGAAAAGTTTGTCATTCACAATCCACATCAAAGAAGAAGACACAAAAACTAAACATTGAGCCATGATTCAATCAACTAAAAGATAAGTAAGGGGTCCATAGACAACATGACATATTCTTATCCTTCACTCATCATCCATACACATAAAAGAAGGGCATTTGAATCTATAGGTCTTTAAACACTGAAGTGACAACCCTCGATTCGACTCCTAGACGACTACTCAGGCAAGGACTGATGACTAAAGGGATAAGGGACAGAAGATAAAACAACAATCTTTTCATAATAATCAACAAAACTCACACAAAGAACTCATTGAAATTAGAAATTTGGGTTTGCCAAGGGAAATCAATTCAGAAAAACAACAAGCAAGTGGATTCATTAAAAGTTCCATATGGTTGGATCCACTAAAAAACGTATTAGAATATTTCTTTAATATTCCTTAAAAGTTACCTATGGTTGGATCCACAAACACCGCATATAATGTAATGCATTAGAATCCCCAAAACAAAAAGTTTAATCTTCATAACCTCACACAAACATGTTTTAATCACAACGAGGTGAAGGTTTTGCATGAATGTATGGATTATATGCCATTGCTTTAAACTTCCCATTAGCATTGTTTAAATGTCATATTTTTTATAATAATTCATTTATTGCCATGTTAAATGGGATGGGATTGAGGGTTGTTTGTATTCCTAATATAAAGTAAATTAAGATGAGGTGGAGCAAATGTAATTTTGTTATATTATATATTTGGATCACTTGAGAGATTTAAGTACAAATTGTTGGATAGTTGTGGATATAGTTGAACTAAATACATAATTTTGAAATATTTTATGGTGACCTAAAGTTACATAAAAGGACCTAATTTTACTATAAACTAAGGGATTTCCACTAAGGGATACATACAGAGACCTAATTTTACTATTAACTAAGGGATTTCCACTAAGAAATTTATACCTAATTGTTACATAAAGGAACCATATTTCCACTAAGGGATTTCCACTAAGAAATTTATACCTAATTGTTACATAAAGGAACCATATTTCCACTAAGGGATTTCTTAACTATAAACTCCCTAAGTCCCTTGCTTGATATAGTTTCCCCATTAAGAGAATGACTAAAACTAGGTACCTAATGTACAGGCACAAGAGACTACTAACATGAAAGAAAAGTTGCTACCTATTGCTTAATGGGGGTTGGCATAAATATGTCAATTCTTGGCTAAATCATTGGAGAATGGAGAAGGAGATCACTCTACAGAACATTGATATACCATGAAAAATACTATTAAATAGAAATTCAATGAAATATCAATTTACTTATGAAGAGTTTTTGTTAACTAGAACGTAGGGATAAAATGTTATTTCTAACAGAAAAACTCCCATGTGATATGGGTTTTCATTAGAAAATGTTTCTACTATGAGTGGATATATCGCTAGTGTTAGGTCACATGGCCCTCATAACATTATGATTCCTTGTTTCCTCACATAGTTCCTACCATGTTTAAATTATGCCTACATATCCAACACAAATCCAATAAGTTGTCAATTTGAAGTTATATTTTTTAAATTATGCCTACATATCCAAAACAAATCCAATAAGTTGTCAATTTGAAGTTATATTTTGTGAATATAAATATCATCAATGAGATAAGCATTGAATAACTTTGGTCAATATTTCTGAAGTAATAAACAGTATAATTTAATTAGTTCCCATCTAAGACTCTTTTATTTCTATAAATTAGGCTTTATCATCCAAAATGAAGTATTTTCTATAACTATTCCTTTAATCAAAGGGCCTCTACAATTGGAAAAGACCACCAAAGGGTAAGACATTGGAAAATACCACCAAAGTGGGAGACCGGTTCCCTTTTGAGCCAGCTTTCATTTACACAAGTAGTTCACTCATGTCTTACACATAGATATGACCAAGACTCATGACAATATGTACATGTGAAGCATAAGGGGAGATTTATTATCATTAGGTCTCACTAGATGGTTTTCAAGATGTGTTTTGTCAATATAGTCAAAATATAAATGACTCTTTGCAATGAATATTTATTTCTCTTATATTAAATGAAGAACACGTAAAAAATGCAAAACTTGCATGAATTACATAATCATGTTAATCATTGAGTTTTTAATGAAATTTTTGTTTGAGGCCATAACTATGGGAGCATATATCATAGCTTGGCCCGATTCACTAACCTAAGGAATATTGATATCTTTTGTCTTTGACCACATAGACATTTGTATTAGACAACCGTCAATCATGAATAGATTGATTCCATTATAGAAATACCAACATTAACAAAGCAATATAGATTTTCTATTCATGGAAAATATCTTGAATCTTAGTGTTGATTCTTTGTGTAAATGTTTGCTAGAAAACACTTTAAACCTAATCAATCTATGAAGCCAGGTTTACCCCACGAAGAAATAAACAACATAATAAAGTAATATGATTTTCTATTCATGGAAAAATATCTTGAATATTAGTGTTGATTCTTAGTGGAAATGTTTGCTAGCAAACACTTTGAACCTAGTTTTTTTAAGGATTTTGTCACTTGTTGTTACTTCTATATTTTAATAATATTTTTTTAAACTCTTGTACACTACTAAATTGTGTTAAAAAATACGATGAACTAAAGAAATAATTGTTCCATATAAATAGATTCTTGTTCTTGAACTACAATCATACAATATGACACTAGGTTATTCTTTGTTAAGTACAATGCTATATTCACTCTTTGCAATTCATTTCCATTTTACTCATGGTTGTTTATATTTGATAACAAAATGAATTCCACCTTTTTGGTAAGATTCTCTACCTCTTTTCCTTTTCATTTAAAGAGCAACAAATGCCACAATACTCAGTAAAATTAAGCACCAACACAAATTCCTTTGTAAACATCAAACAATCCCCAAAAAAAAAAGTAAATATATTTGTAAATACTACCAAAGATCCTGCTAAATGATGAATAAATCCAAGGGTTACAGGAGTTTCATAAGGCATTTACAAAACCGTAAAAAAATTAGAGCTCTAAAATGTACTATGCCTTTACTAGTCAATGGAATGGATATGTTATTATGTGTTTAATCGTGTAAGAAGTCAAATAGCCAATTAGGTCAGAGTGCAACTAAGTAGGAAGTTTTGTTGGGAAGTTCCACTAGGGGAGAACCGACCTAATATGGAAGCGATAGATTTACTGAACTATGCAAAATTGGCCTAAAGATCACATTGAGATAACAATGAAATAATGGTTGCATGTTTCTAGAACATGTCAACAAAAACCTAAAAGGTTCTAAAGAATGTTTATTGGTCAATTCTTCGCGTAGTATGGTCTATGAGTAGTTGAATGGTTGAGGGACTAAGTTGATTGGGGTTCTGGTTAGAATAACACTCAACGTTACCATGGAATAAATCAATCCTAATGGTTTTTTTTGAGGGTGCATATATTAACCACAATGAATTGACAAAATGTACAAGGAATTACACGATCAAAAGCAACATGTGTACATGGTGCATTGACAATAAATATTGAACCAATCTACTGTCATTAGGAAGTGGGCATAAAATGACATGTAGAAGTTGAATTGATTGTTCAAGGGGCACGTAAAGAAGAGGAACAATTAAATCTCACCTTAGAGATAGCTTTGCAGAATACAATTCATAGAGATTGAGAGGAGGGAGGAAGTTTGAGATTAAGAATTGAGAAAATGATGCAATTATAGGTCTCTACTTAATTGGAAAAGACCACCAAAGTGGAAGACATTGAAAAGACCACCAAAGTGGGAGTCTGGTTACGTTTTGAGTACTTTACTACACAAGTAGGTCACCCATGCCCTACAATAAATCCAATAAGTTGTCAATTTGAGGTTATATTATATGAATATAATGAAGTATTCACTTTAACTATTCCTCCTTTTAGTCAGCTGGTCTCTACACTGGTGTCACAAATTTAAAGTAGAAGACATTGAAAGACCTCACCAAAGTGGGAGATCAACGAAGCAATTTCATTACACAGTAGGGTCACTCATGTCTTACATGATGTGACCAAGACTCATGACAATATGTAGACATGTGAAGTATAGAGGGGAGATCACTTACCCATTATCATTATGTCTCAACTACATGGTTTCAAGATGTTTTTGTCAACCTAGTCCAAATATAATGACTCTTGGCAATGAATAACATTTCTTTATTTTGTTATAAAATGAAGAACACGTAAAAAATGCAAAACTTGCATGAATTACATAATCATGTTAATCATGGAGTTTTTGAATGAAATTTTGTTTGAGGTCATAACTAAGGGAAAATATATCATAGCTTGTCCCAACTCACTAACCTAAGGAATCTTGATAGCTTGGTTAATGACCATTACAAATTACCTAAAACGAAATCAATCTATGAATAGATTGACTCCATTATAGAAATACCAATATTGAATAAAGTAATAGAGATTTTCTATTCATGGAAAATATCTTGAATCTCAGTGTTGATTCTTAGTGTAAATATTTTCTAGAAAACACTTTGAACCTAATCAATCTATGAATAAGTTGACTTATTATAGAAATACCAACATTAACAAGTAATATAGATTTTCTATTCATAGAAAATATCTTGAATCTTAGTGTAAATGTTTCATAGCAAACACTTTGAACCTAGTTTTTTTTTTTTTTTTTTTTTTTTTTTTTTATTTTTAATAATATTTTTAAGACTCTTGTACACTAAGAAATTGTGTTAAAAAATACGATGCACTTAAGAAATAATTGTTCCATATAGATTCTTTCTCTTGAACTACAATCATATAATATGACACTAGATTATTCTTTGTTAAGTACAATGCATATTCACTCTTTGCACTAATTCCATCTTACTCATGATTGTTTATATTTGATAACAAAACGAATTCTACCTTTTTTCAAGATTCCTTTAAGCCATTTCCTTTCATTTAAAGAGCATCAATGCTATAATACTAGTAAATTACACCAACACACAAAATTTCGTAAATATCAACATCCCTAAAAAAGTAAATATATTTGTATATACTAACAAAGATCTCAAATGATGAATAAATCCAAGGATACAAGGAAAGTGTCAGAAAATCTACAAAAACTAGGAAAAATAGAGCCACAAAATGGAACTCTTTACACCTTACTAGTCAATGGAATGGATATATTATTATGTGTTGAATGGTTAATGTAGCTATGTGCTTGTGTACAAAATATTCAAAATAGATTCTTGAAATTTATAAGGAAAGGTGAAACTTATAAACTATATGGATTTTATAAGTTTATTTCATTAAGTGTCGAAGGTTCAAATACATTTCATGCGGAAAATAAAGAAAACCAAAAACTAATGACTTACTAGTCAATGGAATTGATATGTTATTATGTGTTAAATGGTTAATGGAAGCTATGTATTTGTGTCAAAAATATTCAAAATAGACTCTTGAAATTTATATGGAAAGGTGAAACTCATAAACTATATGGATTTTATAAGTTTATTCTATCTAAGGTCAAGTTCAAATACATTTCCATGTAGAAAATAAAAACCGTAAAACTAATGACATGATGCTTCTCTCTCATTTATATTTTGTGGCTGTTGCCTTAGATCTCATGTTAATGCCTAATACCATTGTGGTTGGGTGTTTCTATTCAAATTCTGTTAGGGCATAACCCTTTCTACTTCTGTAACGTCTGGTCAATAATAAGAGCTGGTGACCATATCCTTTTTAGTATGGGCGTTATATTCTTTTAACTAAGGTTCTAATTTTTTTATGATTTTTGCAACATACCAAGATTGGTGATGGCACCGCCTTATACACTTTATAATGTTTGTGTCATGCAGGCAACTAGCATTTTACACTGGCCCTACAAATGTGTTCCTCTTTTGGTTTCTTATTTATTTGTTTGATATATGGCAAGGAGAGTATGGGTAGTTTGAAGTCTCTAGTTCACGGTTATGTTTGATCTTATAGTTTGTTGACTCTAAATGACTGGATCGCGGACTTGGTCGACCTACCATTCTGTTGGGCTACATAGGGGTCACAATTAACTAAAATTTAATTTAAAATATAAATTAAATTTTAAAATATAACTTGGGAAAAATTAAAATCAAAATTATGGCCAAGGGCCACCAAATTAACTAAAATTTAATTGTGAAAATTATGTAAACAAAAATTAAAATAGAGAAATACCTAAACTCGTCAGATCACTTCACCAAATTCGGCCAACCCTAATGCTCATTTAATACCCACTCCTATGTGCCAACACGAGATTTGCACCCACACTCACAAATGCTCACAAACACCAACACTCACAAATGCTCACAAACACCAACACTCACAAATGCTCACAAACACCAACACTCACAAATGCTCACGACCTCTATGCCAACACGACCACCCACACTCATAAACACCCATGTACCAAAGTCATTTCAATATCGACGTGGTTGATATAAGCATTCTTTGGCTAAAGAATGTTTCAACCTGTAATATCTTCTGACAGATTTGGTCACTGAACATTCAATTTGATTTTGACTGATATTCATCAGATTTATTCATGATGTTCTGCAAGTTGAAATTTTGTTGTGCAACATGAAGTGTTCTCTTAAGTTTATCTGCATGCAAAGAGATTTTGTAAATAGTTCCATGTTATCATGGATTCATTGGAAGTATGATGTCACATGATAAGCATGTTTTTATTGGTTAAAAGCTAGCAAGAGGTTTCAAATAAGATATTCATATGAACAAATAGATTTCTTTAAGTTTTCTTGAATAAGCAGGCTACAACAAACTACAAACAATTTTCAATTTAGCAGATGATTAGGTGAAAAGCCATTTGTTTCCACTTTTAGGTGATAGCATGGTCATAAATAGAGTTCCATACATTCTTTAGAAATTCAAATGCCGAAGTATAGGTTATAATTTATTATTTCTTATTGTTACTCTCAATAATAAAATTGATTGTCAAAGGTCCGCTCAAAAAAATTCAACAGCAAATATTTCAACAACTAACATATGTTTTTAAGTTGAAGTTAGCTAGTGAAAGTTCAAAGTTTCAACAGCTAAATGGTACTCTCAGCGTCAAGTGAGCCTGTGAAAGTGTTGATATTGGTTTTTTCTCCAACGCCTTAAAAACCCAAAGAGACATGGTATACACATGTCATATAATCATGATGGCAATTCAAATAGAGGCACATGAACAGTTACACATTTTCACCATGTCTTAGTGGCATATGATGATGGACTTGTTCATATATTCCATGTGGCAGACATAGGACAATTTTAAGAGTGGTGAATTATCTAATCATTATTACATCCAGACACAAGATCATTTTCACCAGCGCCAACCCTTTCTTTATTTAGAAAGATTATTGTGTCAACTGTGTACATATTAATTGGTGATTAAGTTTTATATGGAAAGGAAGCGAGGAGGACCACCTTTGGGGAAAGAATTAAGACAACATCACTTATTTGTAGTCACACCTGTAAGTTTATCATTTTTTCAAACATAGGGTGTATAACCTATGTTGAAAGATTGCAGGAGGGTTATCACCAAGCAATAGCAGATATTTTTGCAAAATCATATGATGGAAAGAAAGCTACAGTAGGTTCTTTGGAATTGATAGTTGATGAAGCTTCCATTGCTTCAGCTATCGACTTACCCAGAACATGTTAGAGTTGGTTTAAAATGACAGTAACCAAGAACCTAGATTTTAGATCATATTTGAAAACATAATTCCAAGGTATAATCTGGAAGAAGAGTATTCTTGTTTCCTAACTGGAAGATGAATGGAAAGTTCTATTCAAAGCCATTCAACTATATGTAACCTCAGAGGGCTGTATGATAAGTTGATGCTATATCATTTTAGACTTCTAGACCACTTCACATGGAAAGTCCTTTTGAATCTACCCTTATTTCTTCATAGAAGTTTAACAAAGGTATGAAAAAAAATTAGAGCCAAGTCTTTCAGCATCAAAAATACCCTTTTTCATTATGGTCTGATTAAAATGATTGTTTTGGAGAAATTAAGACAAAGAGATAGGAACTGGCAACATTTTGTTTTTTGGGAAGGATTTGAAAATTTACCTCAGCCTGGAAGTGAAAAGAATAAAAGGGGTAAGAAACAGCCTGCTCCTCACAGCGGCTCAAGAAAAAGGAGAGCTCTCTCACCTATACCACTAGGAGAAGAGGCAAAAGCCCTAGTTCAAAGGCAAGAGCTAAAAGAAACTTGATTTTGAGATACAACTATAGAATAACTCGCACAAGAAGGCAAACATTCAATTTTCCTTTATCTCGACTGATTCTAATCAGAGTAGAGAGGATATACTACCAATGATAATCCGTAATACTCCATGGAACCTGTACAAAACTTTGAAAGTTTTACCACCTTCGAAGAAGGAGAAACATCCAACAAGAGAAAGCCAGATGACCGCAATCTTACTAAGAAATTGAAAAAAAAATCACAACAGAGGTTCTAGAGAGTCATAGGCGATAGATAAGAAATTTTGTCAAAGAATTTCACTAAAACTTATGAAACTTTAAAGAAACTGGCATCGAAGAGAGTCAAGGAAAAGAAACGGAAAAAGAAGATTGTGAAAGATAAATAAATAAGCTTTGGAGAATAGCTAGATGATAAATTGTAAAGGATGAATGACTCCATGCACAATACTAAAGGCACAAAGTCTTCCAAAGTTCTTGGAGCCTCGTAAGGAGGTCTCCATCCCAATTGGAGCCAAATGTTAGTGATCAAATAATTCATTCTCAAATTTGTTTGAAAAACGATGACTAATCTTGTTGGGGACTTTTGAATGCCTTCCCGAGCTCTACGTAGATTTGAAAGAACCATTGAAACTTAGATGTCTAGTTGTCAATCGACTATTCAAGCTGCAAACTTGACTCCACTCGGCCAAGAAATTTGATTTCAAGCTAGTTTTCATTTCAAAACCCCAGTTTTCTACGAGCTTATTGGTTCTTGAAACTGAAGTTAGCCATTGAAAGCCTTTCACCTGCTAAAGGGCAAAAGTGTCATGAAAGTGCGTAAGAGTCCATAAACGCCATCTTCTACCCGCATCATGAACTTTATTTCCTAACACCCAGGAGACGGTTAAATGATGGATAACACCAATGTAAGCCAGAAATATCTTCCCACCGCCTTTAAAGACATACGGTAAGGAAATAACACCAAATGACATGATTTCTTGCAATGTAGTGCTCTTAGTCATCAAAGATAGATTTATGAATCTATGATTTTCACCTACAAACTGCCAAACAATGCCTGCACCGGTCAATTCCTCGAATTTGGTAAATGACTGACAGATCCATTTGGTTAAATATTATGTCTATTTTAGGATATTTCCGATCCACAAAAATAGATCCTAAATCCGGATGTAAAGGCCATAAAGCCAATAATCCATTTTCCTTTGAACCAAGGTCCGGGATTTTGGATAGAGAACTATATTATGTCGTAAACAGACTTTTACTATGATAAAACAAATCACATTTTTCTCTCTCAGTTGACTTAATTCCCTCTATTTTCCGTTGTGTACCCTTTATCTGTTGTCGAAGCAAAATGATTGTTATCCCATTGGTTAGCCCATAACTCTGATATTAAGTTGCTTATCATTGTTTATTAAACCCTTCATTTTGTATCTGGTTTATAAACATTGTTTTCTCACCCAATGAAGCTATTATCTGATCATTAATCCTTGAGAGCACGGGTTTATTTGATTTTCATTTTACTATCTAAGTGCCATACCAGAATTGATTTATCCCATTGATCAACACATACATAAACACAAAACAAGTTTTACCTTAAGTTACCAAGCATCTGTGACCCACAAACTACGCGCTAGCTTCGAGTGATAAATAATATATTTAAAAGGTATCATTAAGTAATTCTATATAAATCATTTAAAACTCATCATAACAATGTATATTTAAAGTTGATCCAACCACGTATAATAATTGAAGGCATTATAGATTTAAACTAATGGTAGATTTAAAGGAATCATAAATTTAAAAACATAATAAAAGCTAATTTTAAAAACATAATAAAAAGTTAATTTAAAAATATAAATGTTTAACTACACGTCAAATAAGTTTGTGAATTACTTATAATTAAATAATAATTCTTAATATGATTAATAAACATATTAAGGGATATCTTCCTTTCTTTTATTTTTTTCCGCAAGAAGGACATCTTCCTTAATCTGACCTAGAGTGACATATAGCGAAAGCGAAAAATCCTCGTAAATCCTATTGGCACCTAATGTAACAATGGCAGATAGGATAAGATCTGCAATCGCCAAGGATATATTTACCATAATCGGCCAGGATAAGATTTGCGTGGGCAGAATCGCCGCAATCGAGCCGTAGCATTCACGCAATGTACAGGTACCAACGCGGCAACACGAAACCGAATGAGGTTCTGAGAACTACGTCATGACACATATGAGACTTCCGCGATTGCCAGAACTCCGTGCATGGACCCGACCCATATCTGACAAGTGTAGTAGAGATAATGACCGCATTGACCGAGACGCAGCGTCTAGTCGCAACATCTATCAAGAATGCACAAACGACAATAAACGTGAAAAAAGTGATATTAACGTTTATCGGAAATATCTTCCATCCAAAGAACTATACTCTCGACTGGCTTCATGTTAAGACAGTGAACAAGTAAAGCAAAAACCGACACCACGGCTTACGAAGCCTGCCTCAGTCGCCACACGAACAGACAGAATCAAAGCAATACCCAAGGCTCCCAGTGCTCTTCTCAAGTAAAACGAATTAGACTTTATAGCTCGAATAGATTGAAGGAAGAGATCGGCTTCTGCCCTTATCGCCATGGATATAGATTGAAAAGTCCGCTGACTAATTTTACTTAGAGCTCTTCAGATAGGAGCATCCGCTTCGGAATTGAACGATCCGGGAGATGTCGAAGGTGATATATCAAAGAGTGTGCCCATTATGGCGCTTTTTGTCTTCCACGTGGATGGATTGGAGATTACACTTACGATTGATCCAGTCTATGATAACTTTCGAGTTGCCTATGACATGAAGGTGATTTAGGGACCAAAAGGAGGCAAGCGCGGTATCGGTAGTCAGAGCTCGGCTTTGTGCTCTGATCCTACCACTAACGAAACCACTTGCAGTCCCTCGTGGATCGAAAGGCCCCAAAGCGACCACAAATATAAAACCAAGACCGAGTCAGCACCATCAAACAAGCCACGGGAGTAACCTTCAGCAAGAAAAATCCACCGCTGCGCGAAGAGCCTTGATCGCTGACTCTACCGCCAACAAAGAAGCTGAGTTCGTGGATGCAGCACCTGCAGAGGGAAGCAGAGGCCTCTAAAGAACCATGCTACGCCCATCCGAAATTCCGCCAACGAAACGCGTGAGAAGGAGGCCACCAAGAAAACCCGGAGGAGAAGTTCACTCCGTAGCTGCGCCGGTCCAGCGGAAGGGAGAAACAGCGCGCTTCCAAACATCCACAAAAGCACAGCATTAGCAAGTGGTGGATGTCCTCCGTGGCTCTGCGACAAAGCACACAAAAAAACCCAGACCCTACCAACCTTTTCTGCGAAGCATCTCCGTGTTAGATTTACCCACCAGCACAAAGCCACAATAATTTGGCGTTTCTTTAGGGAGCTGCACTGACCATCAATCCGGCTCTGAGCTACCTGAATGCATCACCTCCTATCCGCCGGGCAGGAGAGCCGTAGGCACGCTCTTGGCAACAACCTTGCTCACATCTATCACTTCCGCCCAAGAGAATCACAAGCTGCCCGAGTGGGAGGCCCTCGAGCATTTTAAAGCCAGCCGTGATATGAATCCATTCCAAGGCTAAAGGCCTCTATGCGAGCCACTGTACTGCTATGAAGCCAATGATCTGGAAGGAGTGGAGCGCCGGGTCTCCTCCTTCAACTGCATGTGGAAAAAAAGTTAAGGGAGAGTGTGATGTGACTGGAAGGTGGAGAGAATCGACGATCATCTTAAGCCAAATGATTTTATCCCACCAATTTTGGATTTCTTCACCATCCGTGTCTCCAACGCAGTTTTGAAGGATCTTCACCGAGAGGAAGAGACTGCACTCTCCGTGCGAGAAGCCCACTGAATTTGATGAGTCTTTCAAGCCAAAATGTGAGGGGTTTGCAATCGATATTTTTCCTTGATGACTTGATGCCAAATGTTATCAATGGAGACCGCTCTCCAAAAAGAACAAGCCAATAAAGCCGAGTTGAAGATGGAAAGATTCTTAAGACCCCATCCCCCTTGGTCGCAGAGAGAGTCTTCCAAATTCTGCATAGCGCTTTTGATTACTCAAGCAGGGTCATTCCACAAAGAAGTTGAGAGGCCTGCCAGAGCAGAGTGGGATGATTTAAGCGGGATCCGCCTGAATATCCAAAAACAGCCTTACTTTGTTAGCATCTAATTTGATTCAGTATAAGGCGCCCCCAAGGATGACAAACCATTTTAGTTGCACCCGGGAAACCAATTTTTCTTTCAGCACATACCACTGTGTCTGGGGCTTTGCTATGGATAGAGGTCTCTTGATTTAGTCGGTAACCTAGATAATTAAACTCAAAGCAGCCAAAAGGAGAAGGGGATGGAGCCTTTTAGAGTAGATAGCTCGGTCACAGTTAGGCCCCAAAATTGGACCGTGGACTTCGAGGGATTGATGGACAGCCCCGAAGCTGAATAGAAAAGCTGAAGAATGTCCATGAGTGTCCATGAGCGCAATCCATTCCGCTACATCAGATTTTGATAATAAAATAATATCATCCACAAACATGCGGTGGACGATCCTCATGAGATTAGAGACTCTTTATACCTCGCGGATGTGTTCTTCCGTTTTTGTGAGGAGAAGGCTGAGACCTTCCAAAACTAAGATAAAGAGGTAGGGAGAAAAGGTGCTCCGCCAGGGATGCCCCCTTTCACAATGGAAGAAACAGGAAGCTTCCCCATTAATCAGAACGGAAAAATTGGCACTAGTGACGCAGGTCATTATCCAGTTCGTAAAATGAATCCCAAAACCAACCGAGAGAAGGACAAGTCTTAGAAAATCCCAGTCAATACTGTCAAAAGCCTTCTTGAGGTCAAGTTTCACGACCAACGCCTTTTGCTATTTTTGAATGATGTTGTGGATGCACTCATGGGCCACACCGATGGCATCTTAGATCCTTCTTCTCTTTAAAAACCCGAGTTGTTCAACTGAGAGACTCCTTTCCAAAACCAGCTTAATCCGATTAGAGATGACTTTTGAAATTAGCCAGTAACCAGTGTCATAAAAGTGAGATCGGTCTGAAGTCGTTGAAAGATGTTGGGATGTTTTCTTTAGGGATTAAAACCAGGAAGGTGGAGTTTAGGCTACCCGAGATGACTCCTTTAATGCAGCCCTCCACCATATGTGTGCCATTCCAATTCAACAAGATCAAAAACGGTGAATCATCCGGGTCATTCACCCATCAACCTCGAACCTCCCTTTGTAGAAATAAGTTCGCTGTCTCTTTAGCCCTAAGCGAGTGACAGGCTTAAAAGATCCGCCACCTCAGCGCGTCCGCAAGAGAAACCTTCTTGCTAGCAGTAAAGCCAGGTCACCGGACTCTTTAAAAAGTTGTTCGCTAAGAGGCGCTCCTATGCCTCCTATCCACGGATGGTCCCTTCATATTCACTTTCTATGGACCAGATTAGTTTCTTGTTCCTGTTGAGACTAGCTACTTTATGGAAAAATTTTGAGTTTGAGTCACCCCACTTGAGCCAGGTCGCACGGCTCCTGAGCCTCCAACATTTTTCATCATTCCTAATAAACTCTCTATTTTCCCTCCAAAGTTTTGAAGTAAGTCGCTACTCTCCACTGATGTACGCTGAGGTTGATTTTAAGACAGATATGGATCTCAATCTCCGTGCCTTATCTCGCAGCCGCATCCGCCGCTTTCTTGTGTTTAAACCAGTCTTTTGTGTGTGCTTTTAGTGCTTTCAATTTCCAAACGAGTCTCAGTTGAGGATTGGATTCAATCAGAAACTGTGGGTCTGTCCAGACAGTGTGTACAAGAGCAGAGTAGGCAGGGGAGTCTGCCCAATGATGATTATATTTGAAGTGGAAAGGCTTGAGCCGGAAGGGGAGGTTCAAAAAGAGGAGGATGGGTGCATGGTCGGAGATGAAAGGAAGAGCGACTTCTGAGGTTGGGAAGACGGTGGAAGAGAAGAAGTCCTCGGAGATTAGGAAGCGATCGAGCCGTCTGGAAATGGCCTCCGAGTCTCTTCTTCCATTTCGCCAGGTAGGAACAAGTTTAGTTGGCAAGATATCAATGAGGTTCAATTCCTTAAATAGGTCTCTGTATAGATTAATACCTGATCCAGACAGAGAAGTTGTTCCCCAGTGTTCATCTGATGAAAGGTTGATATTGAGATCGCCTCCTAGTATGAGATTAGGGAGGGAGAGGATGCCGCTGTTTGCAAGGTGAGTCTAGAATTGAGGTATGTCATGGCAAGGGTCAATGGTTTAAGAGCTGGCCTGCATTAGTAGCAGCAACCGCTTAAACACAAAATACCTCCATAGGTTAAGAAGGGCTTTAAGTCGAAGAGCGTTGGATCCTAGGCCACCAGCATGCCACCAGAGTTGCCGATGGAATTTAATGCCACTGAGAGCCAAAGAGGGTGAAAATGATGCAAGAAATCTCTGGAAGAATGATCAACTGCAAGGGTTTCTTGCAGAAAAATGACATCAGGATTGGAGGACTAGAAGTCTTCTGAAGGAGGTAGCCTTGAGGGTGCCCTGATCCCTCGTATGTTCAGGGAGAGCACTATCATTACTTGGAATGAGCAATGGCCTTCAATGCTCTAAGGGCCTTTCCGTCTTGTGTACTGACTCCCGATACAGTATGTTGAACCGTCAATCCATCCTTTTTTTTTTCTAGCGCTCCTCGTCTGGAGAGGGAGAGCTCAACCCATACCTCATGCTGGCTCAAGCAAAAGATTTGTTGAGAGGTTCTAAAAGGGTTGATGAAGTCGTTCCCGCTTAAGAGGATGGTGCTATGATCTCTTTACCCCAAAAACTCCGTATCCGGGAAAATGTCCGTAATAAATTGACATGTAGAGGGAGAGCTCTAACCCCTAAGAGGGAATCCTCGTCTCTCGTCCTACTGGTTGTAAATCCGTGAAGTAGAGCCGAGGGTCAAGGCTACAGGAATGGGGAACCATCTCGAGGATCACATCGAGGGAGGGGTTATGACCTACTTGGAGGGGCTGAAGCACCAAGGTGGAGGAAGGGTACAACTGAGAGAAGGAGCAGGGGAGAGGCAGAAGATGACAGCCTTTGTCTTCTTTTAAATACAGCTGCATTAATGAAGCACATGACTGTCTCATCCCACAATATATTGACAAAGGTTTAACAAAATTATTTTAGTTGTAGACATTAATCATCAAGAAATTATAAGGATTTCATAATATTTGTTATAATATTAATTTTTAAATAAATTAAATAATTCTATTATTTTAAAAGTTTGATAAACCATTATCATGAATCATTTATTTAATAAATATGTTTATAATAAAAATGTTTTTTCTAAAATATAATTTAAAATAAAATAGGTCAATAATAAACTATACAGGAATACCATAAGATAAAGAGATAAATATAATATTAGAATTAAAAATATATACTAATAAAACGCTTCAGATTCGATAACACACCCATACATTTTAGGATACAATTTTGAGACATTAAATTAAGATGATAATTAAAAATAAGGATTTAGGATTTAAAAAATTAAGATAAATTTTTTTAATAGACAACACTAATTAATAAAACAAAATTGCTTGACATTGTTTATATATCATCGATAATAATGTTTATAGTAATGATGGTTATCCCTCAATTTAAATACGCAAAAGCAAGGTAAATATCATAAATACGAGGCCATACGTGTTTCTTGGTATTATTAGAAAATATTGTTTATATATCATCGATAATAATGTTTATAGTAATGATGGTTATCCCTCAATTTAAATACACAAAAGCAAGGTAAATATCATAAATAAGAGGCCATACGTGTTTCTTGGTATTATTAGAAAATAAGAAAATACCATGTTAATTAAGGATATGAAATAAACAAGGGCAGTGGAGCAGCGTAGTCCCTGTCGAATTTAATGCAATTTAATGGAAGAATGTTCACAAGGCAAAAATATTCCAATGTTGAAGCATGATTATAATAGCATTCACAAATGTTGTATGAGAAGATGCATGGTGAATTTTATAAAAAGTATAGTTGCAAACTAGAGTAGAGTGTCGCGATTTGATTTTTCTTTAGTTTTGGTGTCTGAGGCTATTTGAAGTTGGTGTTAATCATTTTATAAACGAATGTGTTGTAAGGATTATTTCGTTACAATAAAGCAGTGTTGTGAAAATAATTAAAAAGAAGGGAATAAATAAATTTAATTTGAAAACAATATTGTGCAATTAGTTGGTGCGATGCAATTGAATGGTAAAAATTCTAATGAAGGCTAATTTATTGTGTAAGGTTTGATTTTATTGGATCACGAGCATTGTACATAATAAAAGAGGAGGAAGTGAATTGTGATTTAATGCATGATTCCCATAAGCTAGGAAATTTCTTAATGGTAAATGTAATGTGCATTCTATTTGTTGATAAGTTAAGTGCAAGAATTCAGAATATAAGGGATAATCTAAAATTTTCTAATCTAAAATTCATATTCAATCCAATCTCAATGAATTAAAATGAAGTTATGACAAGGAATGCATACCTATAATCCATCATTTTCTTATTATTTGTCATCACTACAATGACCATCTAAATTCATATTCAATCTAATAAATGAAGTTAATGACCCTCAATGATGGAGGCACCCACACACAAACATATGAAATAGCCAACCAAAACATTCATTACCCAACCACATGCAATCCTACTTAAATGCCAACCTTAAATCAAAACATTCATTACCTAACTAGAGGTGCTAAAATCAAAACTATATGTAACTCAGCTTAAATGCCAACCCTAAATCCAAACATTCATTACCCAATCATATGTAATCCTACTTAAATGCAAACCCTAAATCAAAACATTCATTACCCAATCATATGCAATCATACTTAAATGCCAACTATAGGCTAGATTTTCATGAAGAGTTAATGTAGATTTTCAAGGGGTTATCCTACCCATGAAGCAAAGAACTGGAAGAAAAAAAATTCTAGCATCTATGTAATCATATGTTCAAGAAAAACAATATATACAAAACAATCATATGCAATCCTACTTAAATCCCAAATCTAGGCTAGATTTTCAAGAACCTTAAATCAAAGCATTTATTACCCAATTATATGCAATCCTAATTAAAAATGCCAACTCTAGGGTAGATTTTCAAGAACCCTAAATGAAAGCATTGATTACCCAATTATATGCAATCCTACTTAAATCCCAATTCTATGCTAGATTTTCAAGAAGAGTTAATGTAAATTTTCAAGGGGTTATCCTTACCCATGAAACAAAGAACTCGAAGAAAAAAAAATTCTAGCATCTATAAAAATTTTGTTGTCTGGGAGAAACAATTATATACAAACAACAATTCAAAGGATAAAAATTGTATCAAGTCGAAGCACTCTTTTAAAAGAAAACAATTATACGCTTAGGTTTAAGGTTTATTGAGTTTAGGAGGCCCACACGAGAGAGTTCTGCAAAGTAAGAAGCATCAACTCTCAGCCAACCTATAACCCCTCCATAAATTCTTGCAAAAGATTTTCTCGGCCACTGAGCAGCTCCCACCTCTCACTCTTACTTTTCTTACTCATTAGTTTAAGGCAAATTTTAATACTCTTCTCTTCTTTATTTATACCAATGCTTCTCAGCCTCCCATCATTTCTGCATGTGGGGACATAATTTTTTAATTGAAACCGGGTGCTTTTTCTACGTCTCTAAAATCTAGACTCCAGGAACAAAAAGGAAAGCCAAAAACATAACAAACTATTGACCAAATATGTATATGAAATCTGGATACGTGTCAAATGTCTTCTACGAAAGTTCTGTTAGTAGCATGTAGGACGAGAAGTTTTTGACAAATGCTAAAGAGAATTAGTTTCATGGAATCCAACAATGCCAAAAAGGAAACAATTTCATGGATATATCCCTAATGGCGATGGCGAAGGGATTTGAAATTATTCAGCCGTGGCAATGGCCAGTATCACTGAGAGATGATTATCATTTTTCTGTTCATGGAAATTTTTAAAAATTGATAAGGAATGCAATTAGTTTTAGTTAACATTTTGTTTTTATAATGATAAATTGAAGAAAATTATCGAATCTCTTGATAAAATTGAAGAAAAGTTATCATAATCTTCTTTGTTGATGATGATTATCATTCTTTCGTTTATGGAAATTTAAAAGAATTAAATAAAAATGTAATTAGTTTGGTTTTTTTAGGATGATAAAATTGGAGAAAAGTTATCCAAAATCTTCTGTGTTATCGTAGATGTTGTGGAACAAGGCAATCAAGTCCATGAAAATGAGGCTCTTTGAAAAGCCATGATTAAAGGATATATCCAAAATGAATGTAAGAGGCTTTAGTATCTACAAACTTATTTTCAAAATGCAAAGGGCATGCATGGAGCCTAACCATTGTACTTCAATGGCCTTAGATCATAAAATGCCTTAGCAGAGCAAGAAATCGACAACTGTTCTGCCCATATCATCAAATCTACATTAAAGTCAGTAATTTTTTGTGGGGAGTGCTATTTATTGAGATGTATAATAAATATGGGAGTATGGATGATCAATCTGGGCAACCAAAAGAGTATCATTTCAACTCCAGGAAGTTTATTACGAAGTCCGGTACCAAACATGTCTAAGAAGATGCCCAGAAACAGAGCATGATAGTGTTGATTATTATCTATCAAAGAAATCGAGCCAATGAATAGAATACAAACTACATCATTTGACGTTTATATAAATGGTCAAATACGTTCCAACGCCACGATTATGCTGCGAAATTATTCTGCCTTAGAGGTAGCAATACAACTGTCGGAAGAGACACAATACTCGTTGGAACTGAATCCAACCTCTAATTCTACTCTCAGTCCTATAATAAACTCTCTTGAGTATTACTTCATCTTTGGTACAGACCCGGAAACATATTCGCGAGATAGTAAGTGCCTTCCTCCTTATAAAACTCATCATATTGAAATTTCTCATATAAGGGCTAACCAAGTAGAGATTAAAGTTGTCGTTGGTATTAGACCTCACCAAGTACAATTTGAAGCCGCAGTTAAATCTCTTGAGACTATCAAAAGAATGTTTGATATAAAAGGTTGGATTTTCGATCCTTGCTACGTTATCGAGAGGGACAAAATTAGCTGTGATAAAAGGAGTTCGTCTATAAGGATTTTGTAAATGTAAGCAGAATTCTAAGTTCTATGTTTTATACTTTTAGTTGAAAATGCAAAAACTTTAGAGTTGAAATTGCAAAAACTTTAGAGTTGTTCTTTGTTGCAGGAATTTGTCGGGAAGGAATCTTACAGGATCGGTACATCAGAATATTGCGAAATTGACTGCATTAGTTAACTTGTAATGATAATTATATTCTTCTATTTGTGTATCTGTAACTTAGATTTATGTATCCTAGGAAAATCAAATCAATAAAACATGGCTATTATATGTGTATAAGTAACCTAGATTTATGTATCATAGGAAAATCAAATAAATAAAATATGGCTATTTTGAATTTTATCCAAAGTCCAACTTTTTGAACACCGATTTTGGTTTAGATGTTTGTTGATGACCTGCATCCATTCATGGCAAAAGCTTATGAAGGGAACATAGATTGTCTCTAAATATCATACTGGAAGTGGCCGCACTCATCCGTTCGTATTGATCACATTATCAGATCACTTGAGAATAACCATCTGACTCCATACACCTATCCAATTTAACCATGTTGGAGAGACTGTAAGTATATTCTCTCAACATAAACCCTACCTTTTTTAACAAAACCAAGATTGATCATCATTTTAGTAAGGCATACTTTTAATTCACTTGTTGTGCAGACATCTACAAAACAACAACTTGACTGGTAGCATTCCAGATTGGCTCTCTGGACTCAAAAACCTTAAGGAGTTGTATGCCTCATTCTCGTTCTTTTAACAAATAATAGTTATAAAATCATACATCAGCCTTTTCTTTATTTTTACTGTTATGGTCACGGGTTTATAAAGCACAATAACTTGACAGGTTTATAGACAACAATAGCTTCAGTGGTGCAATTCCTGCGCAACTTCTCTCCAGGCCTTCATTGAATCTCAAGTAATCTATTTGTTATTGCTTGTATTTCTATTGTTCAACCACTGATTCCCATGATATTATTTTCAGGTTCAGATTAGCTTTAGCCTTTCTTATTTTCTTACTAGCAATGCGACGAATGCTGTAGACATAAATGAAACTGAATCGAGTTGACGTGAAGTCTCGTTCTTTTGATGTGTTGCAGATACTCTGGGAACGACTACCTACATATCCCGTCGAATTCAAACCAGGACAAACTGAGGCTTATCCTCGGGATAACATTAAGTGGAAGCCTAGTCATAGTTTCATGGTTGATAATGAGAATTGTTGTAGATCGTAAGAAATCCAGGAGAAAAGAGACCAGCAAATTGGAAAAGGAATCAAAACATGTCGCGGACCAAGGTAAGGAATATCTTGATTTTAAGATTGTTTATAGTTTATATGACACATAGTAGGAGTGACCCCTGGAAAGAAAACAATATTAGGAGTACCCCCTAGGAGTCCTTATTCAACTTCGATGGATAAAGTGCAGGCAAGTCAATGATTATAATGCCAAATAGAGCAAAGTCCCGCGCCTTTACTCTAGAAGAGATAATGGCAGCCACACAAAACTTCAGTCACAAGATTGGTCAAGGGGGTTTTGGATCGGTTTTCTTTGGAAAATTGGAGCAAGGAGAGGATATAGCGGTTAAAGTGCTCTCCCTGTTCTCCAAACAAGGAGTTTCGGAGTTCCTTAATGAGGTAAATTAGCATGTAATATGGTTAATTTTTGGACCCAATCTAATAATGCCTAATCATATTGACGGTGGTTAGGCTTCTGTCATGACTAATAAGAAAAAATTCAAATTATATATCTGTAGTAAAATTCATCAGTGTTATGTAACTTAATAGGAAGAAACATTGTGAGAGCGAGCTCTGCAAACTAGGGTTTAGAAAGATTGGAATCGATCTGCGGCACCTTAGCTGTGGCCCCGAGGGGGCTCATGATTCGCATGGAGGGGGAGCCGCAAGGTGCCTCCTATATCCATGTCACAGCGAATGACGAGGCCGCTGAACGGCTGAAGCGACCGACTTTTGAAACACCACCAGACCTGCGCACGGAGCTTCTGGAGGACGGGATTTGCAAAGACAAAGAGATGGAGATCAACCCTGAGAAGGAGAACACCCCTAGCCGCGCCTTGACTCCGTGGCTGCCAGGAAAATGCATTCCGCAGGCACCGCAAGCCCCGAAATATGTAGTCAACTCGCCAAGGATAGAGGTGCAGAAGCAGTATATGAGGGACCACGCCCTGGTGGGGAAATTCCTGGGGCTCTGGCGTTCGGAAAGAGATCTGATCAAATGGATTCAGTATTGGTGGAAGCCGAGAGGGCATTATGACCTGCAACTTGGATCCAAAGGTTTTTTCACCATTATCCTCCATAACCTAGAGGATCGCAATCGCATCTTTGATGGAGGGCCATACTTCTACAACTCGGCAGGGCTTTTCTTAAGGTCCTGGATTGAAAAGTTCAGCCTTGAGAAGGAAGACTTTGCCCATGCACCGGTATGGCTTAGGTTATATTCCCTACCCCAGGAGTTCTGGTTAGAGGAAGTCCTAACAGGCATAGGAAATACTATTGGCATCTATGTCAAATCATCTGAAGCCGCCAAGCAACGACACTACACCTCTTATGCCCGAATATGCGTGTATCTGAACATAGCCAAGCCGCTTCCCGGCTCCATCACGCTGGAATATCACGATGAAGACTGGTCTCAAACCATCGACTATGAGCATATTCCCTTCCGCTGCAGGAAATGCCATGAGCATGGCCACCTTTTTCGAGATTGCCCACTCAACGCTATGCCGAAGGAAGGAAATCCAGAGAGCGGCAAGGACAAGGACGACTTCATGCAACCAACGGGGAAAAGACGTCAAGGGGGACGGAAGCAGCCAGCCCAGGTAAGTAAAGATCCATCCACTAGCAATAAGTTTGACGTCTTGCAAAACCAACCGGAAAATCCTCTCAACCCTGAACACCCCTTAGCACCTCCACCGAACAATGCTGCTCAACTCATCAACCAAGGAATAGATCAGCTAATAGAGGGCAAGGAACTGGACCCCCCTCTTCCTACTTCCTCCCCTAACCAGCAAGAGACCGACGATGGGGAGGCGGACATGGATCTTGAAGAGCACGACCTAGCTGGAGTAGATCTGGAGCATTTGGAGCATGCTTACAGGCAGCAAAAACTCTACACTATACCCAGAGACCAACTGAGGAAGGTTCACAAATTATTCCTCAACTCCTCAGCAGGCTCCTCTACTCGAGCCAGCAAAAGTCTAGGGATCCAGGGCGGTCAACCAAGAAACCCAGCCAAAACCCAGAAAGATGAAAAGAAAAGAGGCCGAAAATCAACCAACAAGCTCATTCAGGAAATAGGGAATTTTATGGTGAATTCAGGACAAATCAACCTGATCTCAAATAGATCTCCTCCTCTCCCCAATCCCCAGTCATCATGAAGATAATCACATGGAATATCAGAGGCCTGAATGGACGTAGAAAACAAAAACTGCTGCGGGATCTGATAATAGCAGAAAAGCCAGACATCTTACTTCTACAGGAAACAAAATGCACCTAAGAGGACATGGACAAGCTACTATCTTACTGCTGGAAACAAGGGAAGGTAGTATCAATAGATTCCACAGGAACAACGGGAGGACTAGCTATCCTGTGGAACACCAATGTTATAATATTGGACAATTTCATCACTACCAAGTGGTCCATCATGGCTGATTACAGGCTTATCGGATCAAACAGGCATGGACACCTAACCAATGTTTATGGCCTGGCCAGCCCCCGGGACAAGCAGGAATTCCTCCGAAGCTTGTGATATGTGGACAACCTAGCGCAACACAAAAACAAGCTCATCGGTGGCGACTTCAACATTATTCGCAGCTTGGAGGAGAAAAGAGGAGGCTCCAGGCGCCTAGATCGTGACTCTGAAGACTTCAACACTCTCATAGACGAGCTTCAATTCATTGACCTAGGCATGGACAACGGCTTGTATACTTGGACAAACTGCAGAACTGGCATCCACCAAATAGCCTGTAAACTAGATCGATTCCTGACTTCTGAATCTCTCATGCTGGAAGGCATTGCAACATAATCGGCTATCTTAAATATCTCTGGATCAGATCATTGGCCAGTGCAATTAAGGATGGACATCCCAACCACCCCAGGAAAGAAACCCTTCAGGTTTGAGAAATTTTGGTTAGACCACCCAGATTTCCAAGAAAATATCCAAACCTGGTGGAGGGAGGCCGAGGTTCCTCATGGATCCAAAATGTATCGATTCCAGCAAAATCTAAAAAACCTCAAGCAGATACTCAAAGCCTGGAATCAAAGCACCTTCGGAAACATATTTAATGCTCAAAAACAACTGCGGGTACAATTGGAAGGGATTCAACAGCAGATCAGACTTCATGGAATTACAAATGAACTTAAAACCCAGGAAGCAACATTGAATCAGCAGCTCGAGATCAGGAAGAAGCAAGAGGAGATATTATGGAAGCAGAAATCGCGAGTGCAATGGCTAAGGGAAGGGGATAGAAACACTAAATTATTTCATCGAACCGTCATCCAAAGGCGGCACATCAACAGGATCACCCATCTCCAGTCAGATGAAGGGGTCACTATAAACTCTCATGAGGACATGGAAAATACTTTGACAGGTTACTTTCAAACTCTCCTCACCGAACCCAGGACAGATAGGCATGAGGCTATCAGGAAAATCACGCGGCATGTACCCTCTCTCGTCACCCCGGAGCAAAATGCGGCCCTACTGCGCCCAATTACCATAGAAGAAGTGGACCAAGTGCTACCGGAAACTCCCAAGGACAAGGCTCCAGGCCCTGACGGCTTCACAAGCGACTTCTTCCATCATTGTTGGCCGCTGATCAGAACCGAAGTCTGGGAAATCTTAGAGGACTCCCGAGCCTCTGGGCAAATTCTACAGGCTCTCAATGCCACCTTCATAGCCCTCATACCCAAAGAAGGAAGCGCCCATCAGCCCAAGCGGTTCAGACCAATAGCTCTATGCAATGTCATCTACAAGCTTCTAACCAAGGTCATAGCCCGGCGACTCAAGCCCATCCTACCTACTATCATCTCCCTGGACCAATCAGGCTACGTGGAGGGAAGACAAATCCTGGACAACGTCATTCTTGCCCATGAGGTGATCCACTCCCTGCATGCTCCTCAAATTAGACCTCTCTAAAGCTTTTGATAAAATTAGCTGGGACGATATGCAGGAAATGCTCCTCGCTTTTGGCTTCGATCAAACTTGGGTATCATGGATTGTAAATCTAACCTCTTCAGCCTTCTTTTCTATTCTTATCAATGGTGTTCCGTCGAAGCCCTTCTCCCCTTCGAGAGGGATAAGGCAAGGAGATCCCCTTTCACCGTTTCTGTTTATTATCCTAGCCGAAGGTCTCAGCAGATCCATTCATGCTGCTATCGACTCCAAACTTTTGACAGGTCTTCCCCTGCATGGCATCTCCCCGCCTATCTCGCACAACCAATTTGTTGATGACACCCTCTTGATGGGCAGCCCCATAGTCTGGGAAGCTAGCTCCCTCCTGGGTATCTTACAAACCTTTGCGGATGCCTCGAGTCTGGAATGCAACAAGGAGAAGTCCCAAATCTTCTTCTTCAACACCCCTCCCCCGGTCCAGCGTCATCTCTCTGGCCTCCTTGGTTTTAACATAAGCTCCCTTCCGTCCAAATACTTGGGCATCCCCTTAATTGGTAACGCCCACCGAAACTCCTCTTGGGAACACCTCCTCTCTTCTTTCTCCAAAAAACTCTCCTCTTGGACCTTTAGAGCGCTTAATCTCCCCAGCCGCCTCATACTTCTCCGGGCAGTCCTCCAAGCCCTTCCGATTTATACCTTCTCAGCGTTAGCCGCCCCGAGAACCATCCTCACCACTATCAAAAGTATTCAAAGAAACTTTATCTGGCAGGGTCTCAACACTGGAAAGAAAATAGCGTTGGTAAGCTGGGACAAAATCTGTCGGCCCAAGGAGCAAGGAGGCTTGGGCTTAAAAGATCCCTTTATCATGAACAAGGTACTAAGTGCCAAACTCTGGTGGAGATGGTTAAAAATCCCTGGGGACCTCTGGGCTCGGCTTTGGAGGAAGAAATACGCTCCCAGCGTGGAAGAAAAGCATCTCGTCCATTGGAATGAGGATAGCCCAGGTTCTCTAATATGGATGGCAGCCAAACAGAACCGATAGTTGGTGACTGCCAACGCCTTCTGGGAAATAAGAGATGGGAAAACAACTCTCTTTTGGCAGGACTCTTGGCAACAGTGGCCGATTTTGGGCAAGGAGGACTGGGCCCCTATCATTTGCAACCCAGCCACCAGGGCGGGCATGAAAAAGGTCGCCGACTACTGGAAGATCACCCCCCCATGGAATCCGTGGCGCCAATGGATTCTGGACAGGGACAACCTAGGCTTGGAGGCAGACGTGGATTTGACTCAGTGGCAGGGAGAGATGGCAAAGCGGAAAGTTCCAAGAATTGTAGGGGAGGATATCTTAAGATGGGGACACAAACCACAAGGCACCTTCACCACAAAGGAGGCGTACCAACTCAAGGCCCCTCTAGACGCTCACCCTAACACGAAACAGTGGCGCAAGCTATGGGATCTTAGGCACTGGGCAAAAATCACCCTCTTCCTATGGCTTGTAAGTCACTCAAGTATCCTAACCTGGGAAAATTTGGCGAGAAGAGGCTTTGAGGGCCCATCGATATGTCTACTTTGTGGGGAAGCAGAGGAAACCATGAATCACCTTCTCAACTCTTGCCCCTACACCGCTCAAATTTGGGACCAGGCGGCCCTCGTCATGCGCACCTCGGACCGTTGTCGAAACAACATACTGACCACGATCACTGAGTGGAGGGACAGAGCTTTCGATTCCCCCATCCTCAACCGAGTATGGAAATTACTACCGGGCTTCATTCTCTGGAAAACCTGGAAAGAAAGAAACCGAAGGCTCTTAAAAGGAAGGTCCCTACCCTGGCAACACTGCTGGCATCAGTGCTGCAGGTATATCCAGGAAACTTTGCCTCTTCAAGAGTGGTCGGGACAAGACACGAATTGTAGCCCTGCTAAAATGCACATACTTCGTCGCTGGGTTCCACCCTCCACTACCA
>SNQJ01S0097494.1:0-20473 GCA_010110895.2 Picea sitchensis
TTATCGTTTACAATTTCATAACTGTCACTGAACCAAGAAACGGCCTTGACTGTGTCTTTACTTTTTGTTTTAAGTTTTAAAGTTGTTTTATCAATATCTTCCCTGAATGTCTGAAGTAACAAATATATAAAAAACCCCTTTAAAAAACATATAAAAAACCAAATACCTATGACAGTCCCTAACGGTAGACAACCAAACGTAGAACCCAGTTTACAAGATCAAACCAGCATTGCGTTGAACCTATTTAATACCATCTTACAAACTGCAACAAATAGAACTGAGTTAGAACGATCGTGGGCAGTGATTGAACGCGACATAACCATCCAGGAACAACGGGAAGCAAGACAGAGACAGTTGAGAGACTGAATCTGATCAAGTTTTCTTTGTTTCTTTGCTTTAAAAGTATTATCATATTTGGATGCCTAGACGGTGTGTTTTATAGCCTTAAAACACAAACTCTGGAACAACACTGTGCATCTACACACTACTAGGAGTGAGGCCTCATGCCCTCACACTGTCTCTTGTGGACTAAGATTGGGTACTCTCTCTCGAAGAATGAGAAGATAATGGGACAAAATCCAAATTTCTTGGTGTTCCTCCCACAATACTCGGCGAGTTGTCTCTTCATGCAGTGTAGCATGGTCATGCTCCAGTCGAATATCCATGCATTCAAGCATTGCACTGCACAATGCATATGCGCCCTGGAGGCCTGATGTAAGGCCACAGATCCAGTGATCCACCCAATAAGTAGAACTATCACTTTTAGTGATAGGTTGGTTATCTTGTTTATTGGCACCTGAGAACCTACTTTCTCAGTGGCGGCCTCACAATGTAATCCGATCAACTCGACAATGTTATGAGGCCTAGGGGGAAAAGTTCGCAGGTTGACTGGTTCACCTCTCCTCGAGAGGCCAGTTAGGAAGTAAATGTCTTTAGTCGTTTGAGTCAACGACTACCCCTCAAGCTTAAACACCTCAGCGTCAGGGTGCCAATAATCCACCAAGGCATTCAACAGCCTGGGTTGTTCCCTCATGAATGGACGCCAGTAGAACTTCCACAAACCGCATTGCCTTAATGCAGCTATAGCTGCAGGGTCCTCATCGAATAACATATCAATGTCTTCATGCTCTCTCTCTCTCTCCAATGGACATACATCCTACAAAATGACAAGTTCAAAGGGGACTTAACTCTTGTATTTTCAATATTTTCAAAGTTCTTGAGGGTGTACACAGGCTGTATTGGGAACAATCGCGTATGCACGTGGGTAGATTGTTTTCTGCCCATGGGTATATGCGGTCTATCCTTGGACAACCCACGTAGACGTAGGGTCGCCCCTTTTTAGGAGTACCACCCCCCCAACAACCAAAATAAAAGCAAAAAGGAAGTATTGAAATTCAAGGGGGGTTGATTTATAGTTACTTGGTCTGAGCGAAAGTTCGTTTCGTCCTCTAAAACTCCTAGAATCAACTCTTTTATAAAATGGGTGTTTTTGGCTTTTTGGTCAATTCTCAATTTACAATGGTGATAATGAGCTGCCAACTTCTATTTATAGACTTTTTTTGGCCCTTTTTGTCATTTTTTGGACCCTTTTGTCGTTTTTTCTGGATTGAAAATCATTTAACATGGTTCTTGAGTTTCTCGTTGGATGTTATGATACACTTCACTTTTGGTTTGGAAAATTTTTGGGAGATGGGTCACTTTTTGAAGATTCTTTGGTAAAATTTGTTTTTCCAACTTTTTGCATTTAAGTTAGGATTCCACCTCCACTTTTTGCATCTCATTGTCTTTTCCACTTTACGATAGGATCGATCCCACTGAATTGTGACACAGAACCATCATGGATGCTTTAGAAGTGTCATAATTTAGTGGTAGAGCCTACCTCTACATGGACGCCCTAGGTAGATCCTTGTTGCATTTTGGTGTCCATGCTGTCATTAATGAATTTAGGTTCGAGAGTCCTTGTTAGTGTTGTCCTGATTACGAGTTTGAGACTCATACGTCTGATATTTTATCACTCTTGACCTCACCCTCAGGACTCCCAGAAAATGAGTCTTCTTTTAAGCCCTTTTCAGACTCTATAAACATGAAAAGATTGTCGAGCGATCTTGTTGTCCTTCACGCTCGCCAAAATAAAACTTGAAGGCACATCTATCTGGCGGTAGTTTACCCCTTTTTCAGTCTGGATGGTCAATTTTATGAACAAAGGTACGCCCTAGGAACTTCGGTTCGCTAGAAGAGTATTCTCAGGTATAAGTTTAACCCGTTTTTGGGCCTGAGGGACTAAATTTACAAAAAAGGAACCCCCACAGAGTCCATAGTTAAGCTCTTTTCAGACTCCCTAAAATTGAAAATATAACCGAGTGACCTTGTTACTTCACACTAATTAAAATGGTCCAGAAGAACGTCCTCTACAGAGTCCATAATTAAGCTCTTTTCAGAATCCTTAAAATTGAAAAGATCTCCGAGTGACCTTGTTCTTTCACACTTGTTAATTGGTTTAGAAAAACATCTACTGACATGAGTTTACCTCTTTTTCCATCCTGTAGATTAAGGAGGAAAAAGGTACACCTCGAGATATTTGTCTCGCCGGGAGATTTCTCCTCATCAAATTTCACTTTTTCGGGCTAGGGAGACTAAATCTAGAAAAAGGCAGCGATTCCATAGCTAAGCTCTTTTCAGACTCCTTAAAATTGAAAAAATTTCCGAGTGATATTGTCTTTGTCATACTCGTTAAAATGGTTTTTAATAGATGTCTTTTCGGTGCTATTTTACTACCTACGAAAAAGGTACCCCAGTGGAGTCTTCTTTTGCGTTTTTTCAGACTCTCTAAAAATGAAAAACCACCGAGATTACCTTCTCTGGGATCGTTTAAAATTACATTGAAGGGAGTTATCATTGTGTCCTATTAATCACATTTGCATTTCTACATTTTTGGCCTAATGCCAGCTCCATGTTGCTATCAACTGAACCTTTGAATCATGCCTTATACATAAGCCTTGTAGCACTTTGCCTTTGCGTCTTGACACCTTGACCCATGGAGGAATTTTCCCGAGTGTCCTTTCCCTACACTTGTATCCTTGCTATGAGAATTAGTATGTTCCTTACACTTGGAACTAGTATGATTGCAACACTCGTTCCTCCTTTGTAATGTAGCATTCTTTTATTATTTTTCAAGCTTTCAAAAATTATTGAAAAAGACAAAAAAAATCAAATATACCCCAAAAAGAGGATGGGAAAAGTATTTTCTTTTTATGGCAGCACGATGAGTCACCCTTGGAAAAATCACATCCTTTCATTTTTCGTCAAGCATTAGGATTTAATATGACCTTAGGAAGCTGTTTTCACTACAGAGAGTTGTGCCCTCCTTCGTTTGGTTATTCTTCCAAACACATGGAGAGTTTGCGTTGCCTCCTGCATCGTGAACTTATGTCAATGTCATGCTGCCTGAGTCTAATCATCTATCGTGCTATTTTCCAAGGGATTTTTTACTCAACTTGAGTCGGCCTCTCTGCAGTTTGTCTCTTGCCCTCATGCCTGACCATCTCGAAATTCCAATCAAGTCGTTGTTCAAAATCACTGAAGTTCTCTGCCTGATCACTGAGATCCTCTTGTCGGTTCCCCGACGAGTCGTCGAAGACCTCTGGGTAGTGAAGTTGTAAACTCACATTACACTCCTACTTGAGTTTTGAGGATCTTGAAGTTGTTACTTGAGCTCTAAAGGCCTCATCTCCAGCCATCATGCATCATTGGCTTCTTGAAGATGGATACTATACATGTATATCTTTGATTTTGAGATGTAGATCCGCTATGTATTGCTCCCGACTACACTTTATATATTTATATGACATGGATATATAATATATTTGGTTGGCAGACATGATTTATTTCATCTTGAGCATGGGTATGCCCACCTTGATGAGACAATTATTATTTTTGCAGATGGCACCTCTCGAACTTTGGTCCCGTGCTCACTCGCTTCGTACGTTGGTGAAGATTTGTAATGTATTTCGGCCATAAGATGCTTTTTTGACCTCACACATTAGGGGGAATCTTTTATAAACCTAAATTGCACCATACATGCATACCTGGAATTAGGACATATTACTTGCTATTTTTTCCAAGCCACCACTGAGCAACTCTTCTTAAAAACCACATTTTTGAAGAGGTATGTGCCCTGCACCATTACTTCCCGCTTATACACGCTTGCTACACCACTATAACTCACATACATACGCTAGCTGCACCATGACAACCCGAGTATACTCATAAAAGTTGTAAAAATTAAAAATTTGCAAGGAATTCGTTGAGATTATGGGCTATTGGGTAGTTTCCCAACTGTCCCACCACCTATAGCCCGTCACCCAACCGAATAAACATCCTTTTGTCATATAAAATGAGGTGTTGGGGTCTCATTCAAAATCTAAGCATAAGAACAGTGAAACTCTTCCCATTTCACTTTCCCCCCTTGCCCCAAGAATTTGGAGCCACATTGTGAGTTTTGAGCCAGAATTCCCTATTCTTTCCTTTTTTCCTCATTTATAAGCTTATGCCATTTCCCTAGAGAGAGTTGTGAGAGGAGAAAGATACGTGGAAGAAGTTGGAGCTTGGTGAATAGGGTCCTGTACCAGGTTCGAGGAGTAGTTATCGATCTCATTTGTAAGTGGCTTTGTGATATTAATATAAAGAAGTACTTTTTCTGTCCCACCATATGATGTGTTTAATCTTTATGTTTGATTTATATTTGATTATGACATCTAACCCACTAATTCACATATAAGATGCATGTTCGTAGTTCTTTGTTTGTCTGTTTATGAATATAGGTCGACATTGGGAGGAGATTTGTAGTCGAGGAACAACCGAATGCAAAATGATCGACACTAGACACGAATTTTAAGGTAGAGTTACCAGATCCTTATACTTTGTATTTTATGCATGAATGTGGGGTATTGTTGGGATAGTTGTTAAAATTAGAAGACTTTAGATGGTTAGCTCTGCATGCACGTTGAACCTTAGTGTAGTCCATAGGGGGGTTTTCTCGCTATAGCATCCATGGATCATTCCTACAATGATTTGATTGGTAAGATGATGGTTGATTATCAAGATGATCTCACTATCTATTCCAAGGTTAGGGAACAACATGTGTTCCATATTAGAGAATTTTTATCCTGTAGAATGTAAGGAATATTTATAAACCCCCCAATTTTTTTGTTTTCTATCACATACTTAATTAAACCCCTATGGAATATCTATAAACCCCCCAAAATTGTAGTTTTCTATGGAATATTTATAAACCCCTAACTCCTATAACATCTAATACTTGATTTAACTCTAAATTCTATAAATGATAACCATATAATCACTAACTCTTAGAACCACTATCATCCATAACCCCTAATTATAAATCCAATAATGTCTAACTCTTTATAGAACCTACTTCCTAACATTGTAATTTTTAACACCTAACTATTATAACTCAATCACACCTAACCTCTATAAACCCTAATATAACCCATCACTTGTATAACCTTTATACCATTATAATTCATAACCACTATCCTCTATAACTTAACCCTTGTAACCCCTTACCTCCAACATTCATCAGTGTTAATTATTAACTCATATAACACACCCAGAGGCTTGCAAACTACCCATACAATGGACTCATGTGTTGGTTCGAGCGCCAATCAAGTCTAGAATTTTTTAGATGAGGAGACCCCACTTGGTCAATTCTAGAAATTTCTCTAAGTTATATGACCAAAGGTTTATAGAACCTATTGGGTTGTACAAAGGGGTCAAATCAAGGATTATGGGAATATCAAACATTATGAACTTTGATATAATCAACCTAGTTGAAGAAAGTATGGTGTATGAAGACCTTATGGGAAGACCTCGGGGAAGAAAAATGAAAGAAACAATATTTATAGGGAAGGATAGGATAAATCTCAAAGGAAATGGAAGAAGAATTATCATACCTCTATACCTTGAGGAAGTTAAACATTGGTCAAAATAGTGGGAAAAATAATATGGAATTAAGGAGTTGTATCGGGCCCTAAATGAAAATGATGAGAATATTAAACCTAATTTCATAGGAGAGGTGCATTAAGGGTCCTTAATATATATGGGTTATAATTTGAACACTAAGCTCTATGAATAGTGGATGGAAATATATGACTCTAGAGAGAGGGTATGTTGGAGTATTGAGGCTATCACCAAGTATAATGTGAAATATTTCTTATCTATAAGGGAAATACCACTTGTTTTTTAGAATAACATTAGATAATACACTCATCTAATTTGTCATTGTGATGAGATGTTATGGCCACATATGTTCCCAAATACAATATTATAAGTTATAGCATATAAATGGTACAAGGTATATGAGGAAAAAGGTGATACATGGAAATGGAAAACATTGAAAGGAATTTTTATAAAAGACTTCTCTTTTTTCCATAGTAGGTGACATGCTTAGTATTGATGTCTATGCTTGATGATTTATTAGGCTATAATAATTTTTTGGTATATGACTTAAGGGATTACCTTAAGACACCTAACACCTAACTATTATAACTCAATCACACCTAACCTCTATAAACCCTAATATAACCCATCACTTGTATAACCTTTATACCCTTATAATTCATAACCACTATCCGCTATAACTTAACCCCTATAACCCCTTATCTCCAACATGCATTAGTGTTAATTCTGAACTCATATAACACACTCATAGGCTTGAAAACAACCCATACAATGGACTCATGTGTTGGCTTGAGCACTAGTCATTAATCAAGGCTCTTGAGCTCAAGAATATTCAACAATATCTTGAGGCACAACTTGTTTTCCTTCCTCGACCATGGTCAAGATCCTATGATATATACTCAGTGTACACAACCTCTTAATGGAGTCCATATATTCCAACTTTGATGCTAAAAACCCCTTAGCTGATATGGCTTGTGTTATGGTAATTTGCATGTGTTGTTCATGGTGATTGATCCTATGAAGTGATGTTTAGGGAATAAGGTCCAAGCTTTTTCCTCCCGGCCTAAACATGGAATTTGAAATCAAGAAGGTTCAGTTAGGGCTTAAGACCCTTCTTTCCCCCTTATCCTGCATGTTAATCCCTCAAGACCCATTTCTATTGTACAAAACCTACTCATGGCACCATTATATCCTGCTTTGGATTCTAAAGAACATCAACTACAACCTTGAGAACGTCCATTCCTAATGGGGGGTCTGACACATTTTTATTTAGGGAATATTTTTTGGTTTAATCATGGTACTTGTATCCCTCAAATAGTCCAAAAATAACCTACAAGGGTCCTATATGATGGCTCAAGGAATCGTCCAACACTATATCCTGAGAAGTTGTGTGGGTTGCAGTTGATGTTCATAGAAGTTAAGCCTAAGAATGTTCAATTCGGGAACAAGTCCCTTGTTTCCCTCCCTTTACCTTGGTTAGACCTTGAGACCCATTCTTGGTTCAAATTAAAACGAACTTATTCATGGTGCCCCAATTTCACTTTGAGGTGAATGATATATTACATAGGTCATATGTGGTGGTTTGACTACTTGTCTATGGTTCTTGATCTTGAGAAGAAAGGTTTAGGGTTGAAGACTCTTGTTTCATTTCAACAACTATAGTCATGAAACTAAGGCCCATCCATGATGATCAAGAAGACCTCATAATGTCACCCATATTCAAATTGGATGCCAAATACTTCCTAGAGAGGACTCATGTCATGGTTTTTATGTGTTGTTGATGTGGTTGAGCTCGAGAAGGTTTAGTTAGGGATTTAGGCCATTGTTTCCAACTTGCGATGTTTATGCCTCTACACCCATTTTCAATGTACAAAACCTAATCATGATGCCTATATCCCTCTTAAAGGCCAATTAAGTTCTGTTATGTTGGTTTGAGGACTTGTTCAAGGCTCTTGATGACAAATTTTTCACCCATCCATGGTCTTGTGTGGTGACCTGAGGACTTGTTCATGGTGCTTGAGCTATATATGATATGTTTGGGGCTTGAGTTGTTGTTTCCATCCCTTGACCATGAAGGTTAAGGGATTGAGGATTGTTTCCCTACCACAACCATGGTCAAGGCATTGAGACCCATATGTATATAGTATGACAAAAATATAAAAGGTGATGGTCTAGGTGTTGTTCATGGCACATGAGCTTGAGAAGGTTAAATTATGGATTAAGTTATTTACTCCCCCCTTAACCATTTTTAGGTGTTAAGACCTATTTCTAGGGAACAAAACCTACTCATGGCACATGTATCCTACAACTTGGAGGCCTTCAAGGAATCCTTACAAATGAGTGATGTGTTGGTTAAGTCCTCTCTACCCATCCTTACTGCAAAAAACCTCCTAATGGTGTCCTTATCCAACTCTGATGCTAAGGACCCCCTATAGAGGAATTGTGGTGTGGTTTCTAGGTGTTTTTCATGATGATTGAGCCTAAGAAGTGTCATTTAGGGCCCTCATATCCCTTGACATTGGTTAGAACTTAATACTAATTATTGGTTCATGTATGGGATATTTTTTCATATTTCCACCCAAGTTTCATAATTTTTATAGTGATAATTACTAAAATAAATTACCCCTTCATAAAAAAAATCAAAGAGTAAATATCTATTCTTAATACAATTAAAAAAAAACAAATATTAAAATCCTTTAATTCAAATAATTATTACTCATTTTTTTATATCTACTCTACTTAATATGCGAATGTAGAAATAACCTTCGCTTTCACCCATACACTTTGAGGCCGAGACAGGGTTTGATAAGGCAATATTTCTTAATTAAGGTGGGATTTATTTAAGGTGGAAACATAATTCAAATCAATTACCCTTATTCAAGCAAACAAGCCCATCCGAGACCAAGTAGACCGAGAAAGGAGACTCTAATACCTATCTCTTTGTGACCTATGCTACCCTTGCTTCTGCGCATGATGATTATAGATGTATGATGCTACCATAGCCTTTTCTTAGTCAAATGAACCAACCTACACCTTTGATTCTTTTTTTTACTCTAATCAAGGGCCATCTGAGACCGACTAGACTGAGAAAGGAGGTGCAAGACTAGTGTCGAGGGAAAGGAGCCAGGAGATTGTCAAGGGCCACCCATACGCTTTGAGGAGACATGCTTTGTTAAGGCATGCTTTCTTTAAGGAGAGAATGTTGAAGGAAAGGAAGCGTGAGACTCTGTAGGGACATTTGAGATCGAGGGAAAGGAGGGAAATATTGGACCGAGCAAGGAGGCCCGAGACTGTCGAGGGCAAGGAGGCGTGAGATTGTTGGAAAGAATGGTGAGTATAACCTTTTCACACTCAAATTTTTCATGTATTTGATAATTAAGAAAAGGGAGCCATGCTCAACCTAAGTTTTGGGCATATTTTTTGCATCCAATCCCTACTTCACCATTACCCAAGTCGCAATGTGTTATTTCTTCATCACCCTAATCCCACATTCTTGCAATCAAGCATGAAAGACCAACTAAGTTCGATGACTCTCTGAAATGAAAAATTGAAGGCAATAATATCAAACCAAACTCTGTAATTGAGGGTCATGGAAGGAGATATGTCATGTTCCCTTAAAATGGAAATTTCTTCTTCTCCTATCTACTCTTTCATGTAGTTTCAAGATCTATTCAGATCTGAAACTTTCTTCTTTCAATTATGGATACTTTAACCAAAAGCATATTATTATATTCTTTTTTAGTTTTGGTCCATTTTCCTTTAGTTATGAGCAAGTGATAAAAAACCCAATCCTCTCATTGTTGTTATGTTCAACCTGGGCTTATGATGTAGGGGCATCGTTGGAAAGCACACAGAGGCAGGATCACTCAACACGTGAGATTTCTTCCAGAACTTCAACATTGGCAGTTGCAACCGATTTTGAAATCCACCTTAAATCAACACCGGAATTTACCTTTGGAGGCACGCTTGAACCAGTGCCGATTTTTACCCTTTGAGTCATGTTTTGAAAATCGCAAGAGAAGCAAAAATTTCCACTATGGATCTGGAGTGTGACTGGACTAAGATAGCATAGGATGAATTTTAGAGTAGGCAAGTAGCCAGAGGAAACCCTAGAAAAGTTTTTGAGTTAATTAGAGGTTTGTATGCCCAGATAGGGGGGCTACAATACAGAGAGAAATTAGTTGTAAGAGAGAACTGCGAGTTAGCAGGAGATCTCAGTTTTTGGGTTACTGTAATTTGAATGTATTTGGTAGCCGTTTCGACAATTGGGAATAGAACAAAAGGAAAGATTGATCCAAATGCGTGTATGTGAATGCTATTTGCGATTTTCCTATTATTTCTGTTTTCATGAACAAGTAAATGAGCCTCCACAGAGGAGAATGAAACTATGACTTTTAGTTTTTAGTTTCAATTGTTTCCCTTCATTTGAAGCTCTGCAAGGTGTGCATCAAGTCAGAGTGGAACACAAGGAAATCGGGAGGAATTTCTCTGTGAGAAATACCATGGATCTAAGTTATTTAAATCCCTCAGACGCAAGGAGTGCGCGGGAAATCGAAGTCTGAACCAAACAAAGCTTAGGAGGAACAACACGTCGGAAAGTGTTATCGAGATCCAGGAACCCATTCCCTATAAGAAGTGAAGGCCGAGACTTCGAAGACTTAGAAAGTATTCTGAGTCTGAAGCGGGTGAAAGCTCAGGAGGAGGAACACGAGACCCTACAAGTCGTTGGATAAAGTGGATTTGCGAGGAGGTTAGGGACGGGGAAGAGATATGATCATAGATTTGGATGGTGTTGTGAGTCATTGATCAAGCACCTCAATATTTCAGCATATAGACAACCAGGAGTACAAGGGTCAACAGTGTCGAACTCTCGACCGATGGAACCCCGAAAAGATCAGAGCCGTCAGATCTTCGAGGGCCTAGAGACGTTGATCTGTAGTGAGGGAGATTTCATGGTTTCGGCGACCGGGAAGAGGAGTGGACAACTTCGTAAGATGCAAAGTCACAAAATTCCAAAATAAGCGTAGCCGTCGATCCAAGAGAGATCTGAGTCGTAGATCTTGTGTTAATGGGATTTTGGCGTTCATGACTTGGAGGGGTCAGGCGCCTTGTATTGCAGGTTCTGATACTATGAACTGTGACATGATTTCATGGTAAATCTTGTGGTCATGAGTGTGTGGTCATGTGAGTTGGGAAAATGGAGGAGCTAACCTCTGTTAGGCCTCATCAGAGTTTTGGGACTTGGAGGAGCCAAGTAATTGTCGTATTGGAAAGCCCAGGGTCGTGAAATGCGACGCGCCTTTTGGGACAAGTCCGTGGTTGTGCCCACGATCACCAGGAGTGGAGAGCGTGAGCCTAGCGCTTGGTCATGCAACTGAACACAGAGAAGGACCCATGGATTTGAAGAGGAAGGTTCCATCTTGAATCTAGAAGAGACATTTCGGCCCCGAACTAGAAGATCCTGACCGTGAGGTCGTGCAACCCTTAGGAGGGATAGGGGGTCTGCATCAGGTGGTATCAGAGCCTAAGTTCTTCATTTTTATACTTCAGGCGAAATAAAGAGGAAGAGACAGAGAACTCAGAGTTGTACTATGTGTGTGACAAGCAGTCAACACAATGCTGCCAAGGAGACGAGAGGTACCTTTAGCCAACTGTGCTGTAGAGAGGGAGATGCGAGAACTTCACGCCAGATTGGAAACAATGGAAGAAGTGTAGAGAAGAGCACCTGACACTGGAGACATCAGTGAAGCAGAATGTGAAAAGGTTGAAGTTGAAGAAGTTGCAGGAGAAGACGCTGTAGAGGAACGTTTGTATGAGGCAAAGCTAAGATAGAGGTTCCCATGTATGAGGGAAACCTAGATGCTGAAGAACTGTTGGATTAGATAAGATCCATGGACAAACACTTCGATTATGAAGACGTTGATGAGGAGAATAAGGTGAAGAGGGCAATCACCAAGTTAAAAGGACATGCAACACTGTGGTGGGATGAACTACAGGCTGAGAGAAGAAGCAAAGGAAAACAAAGGATAAAGAGTTGGGATAGAATGGTAGCCAAGCTGAAGGATAAGTTCATACCAAAAGATTATCAGATAAGTCTGTTCAGGAAAATGAAGAACCCGAGAAAGAAAGGGATGACAGTTAAGGAGTACACCGAGGAGTTCTACCGGCTGAACATAAGAACTGGACAATGGGAGAGAGATGAAGAGAAATTCACCATATATATAAATGTCTCAAGATATGAGATCCAGGATGATCTCAACATGATGTTAGTTAGAACCAGGGAGGATGCTTATTAGTTTGCGCTGAAGGTAGAGGAGAAGATGGACAGAAAACAAAACCAGCGAGGAAGAGGTAAAGACTCGGTCCCAAGCAAAAGAAAGGGATTTAACCGTGACAGAGCACATCAGTCTAAGGACGAGGCTGAGAAACTACACAATCACTCAGAACGAGGAGAAAGTTCTCGACAAAAACAAGGTGGTGGAAAAAACTCTTTTAGAGGAAGAGGCAGAGGAGGAGTAAGATGTTATGCCTATGGAAAGACAGGACACATGTCTTGGGAATGCTCTGAGAAGAAGAAGGAAGGAGGAGAATCTCACATTTCAGAAGCCTAGTGAAGAGATGTTGAAGAAGAAAGAGAAGAGGATGGAGCATCCCTAATTTTGAGAAAATTTCTCTTGAAATCGGAGGTGGAAATTGAAAATCCAGTGCAGAGAAACAGTCTCTTCGGGACAACTTGCAAGACTAAGGATAAAGTATCCAAGGTGATCATTGAAAGTGGGAGTACTGACAACATAGTATCCATAGAGATGGTGGAGAAATTGGAACTGAAGATAACTGGACATCCAAAACCATACAAAGTCTCATGGATTCAAAAAGGACACCAGGTAATGATCACTAAACAATGCTTGGTTGAAATTAAAATAGGAGGATATAAAGATGAAATCCTATATGATGTAATTCCCATGGACATATGCCATATTCTGTTGGGAATAACATGGCAGTTTGACAGAAATTTCATTCATGAGGGGAGGAAAAACACATATACATTAGAAAAGAATGGTAGGATGCACATGTTGCTGCCAATAGAGGAGAAGAGAATAAAGGAGGAAGCCAACACAAGCATACTTCTCATGAGTGGGAAGGAACTCCTGAAAGAAGTCAAGGAAGAATAGGAGATGTAGTTCACTATGGTGAGGAAGCCAGAGTCATCCTTGCGAGTACATCAATGGATGATTTGCTTGAAGAAGTTCAGGAGCTACTGGATAATTTTATTGATATAGTGGTGGATGAGATGCCAAACTCATTGCTGCCCATCAAGAGTATCAATCATCATATTGACTTGATACCAGGAGTAAGTTTGCCAAACAAAGTAGCGTAGAGATTGACACCTCGAGATAATGAAGAAGTGAAGGACCAAGTCTAAGAGTTGCTAGACAAAGGTTTGGTCAGAGAGAGCTTGAGTCCATGCGTAGTACCGACTGTGTTGAGCCCAAAGAAAGATGGAGGATGGAGAATGTGCACATACTCTATAGCCATCAACAAGATCACCATCAGGTATAGATATCCTTTACCAAGAATGGATGATTTAATGGATTGCTTAAGTGGAGAAAATTTCTTTTCTAAGATAGATCTGAAAAGTGGATATCACCAGATTAGAATGAGAGACGGTGATGAATGGAAAACAACCTTTAAGACAAAGGAAGGTCTATATGAGTGGTTGGTTATGCCATTTGGCTTAAAAAATTCGCCGAGTGCTTTTATGAGGTTGTTGAATGAAATTCTGAAAGATTTCATTGGCAAGTTTTTGGTTTTATATCTAGATGATATACTGATCTTTAGCAGGACTAAAGAGGAGCATTTGAGGCACCTAACGCTAGTAATGAGGAGGCTACAACAGGAGAAGCTGCTAATCAATTTGAAGAAGTACTATTTTATGAAGACATAACTCATTTATTTGGGTTTCGTGATCTCTTTGAATGAATTGAAGATGGATCCAGAGAAGGTGAAAGCGATCAGAGAATGGCTATCACTAAGAAGCATGTTCGAGGTAAGGAGCTTCCATGGATTAGCGAGCTTCTATAGGAAGTTCATTAGAGACTTCAGTGGGATTTGTGCACCCATGATGGATACAGTAAAGAAGCGACACAAGTCTTTTAAATGGATAGAGGATGCCGAAAAGAGCTTCAATATATTAAAGGAGAAGATAACAGAGCGACCAATTCTGGTCTTGCCGAATTTCAAAAAGACATTTTAGGTGAGATGTGATGCGAGCGAAATTGCAATAGGAGAATTTTTGAGTCAGGATAACAGACCTGTTGCCTATTTCAGTGAGAAGATGAATGAGACTAAGAAGAAATACTACACATATGACAAAGATTTTTTTGCCATAATTCAAGCTTTGAAGAAATGGAGGCATTATCTTGTCCCACAAGAATTTGTCTTGCATAGCGATAAACAAGCTTTACAATTCATAACCAGATAGAAAAACCTGAATCAGAGGCATGCAAAATGGGTTGAATTTATGAAATTTTTTACTTTTGTCATAAAACATATTGCTGGGAATGCTAACAAGTTTGCTGATGCGTTACGCAGGAGATGTTTGATCATGCAGGAATTCCAGGTGAAGACCTTGGGGTTTGAACACCTTAAGGACATGTATCATGATGATGTAGATTTCAAGGAGGCATATGAGGCATGTGCTAATCTTGTGTTGAGATATAGGAGTCAGTGGACATAAGACATGATTCAGGAAGGACTGTTGTTTAGAGGACATCAGTTGTGCATACCAATATGCTCAATAACGGATAATCTTTTAAAGGAAAAGCATAGCGGAGGATTGACTAGACATTTCGGCCATGATAAAACGTTTTCACAATTGAGAAACTCATACTATTGGCCAGGTATGAGAAAAAAAGTGATAACGTTTGTGAACATATGGAGAATCTGCCAACATGCTAAGGGGAAAAGACAGAACACTCTATTGTATCAACCATTGCCAATACCAGAGAGGCCTTGGGATGAAATAAGCATGGATTTTGTGTTGGGATTTCCAAGAACACAAAAGGATTCAATTCCATATCTATGGTGGTGGATATATTTTCAAAGATGTTACATTTCATCCCATGCCAAAAGACTAGTGATGCAACGCATGTTGCAAATCTGTTTTCAAAGAAGTTGTGAGACTTCATGGCCTACCCAGGAGCATTGTCTCAGACAGAGACAAAAAATTTGTTGGTCACTTTTGGAGGATGCTGTGGAAGAAGATGGGGATGAATTTTTCCTTCAGCTCAACTTATCACACTCAAACAAATGGGTAGACTGAAGTGGTAAATAGAAGTTTGAGGAATTTATTAAGGAGTCTAGTTACTGAACATCATAACCAGTGGGATCAGATTCTGCCACAAGTAGAATTTGCATACAATGACTCACAAAACAAGAGCACTGGAAGGAGTCCATTCCAAATACTCTATGGAATGCAACCCAGGGGAGTGTATGAGTTGAGACTTGGAACAGGGTGAGATCAGGAGCGCTGGATCAGAGGATTTTGCTGCGGAGATGGAGCGAATCCATAGCCAGATCAAAGGACAGTTGGAGAAGTCTAATTAGAAATACAAGCACAGAGCTAATCAACATCGCAGGGAACTTCAATTTGAAGTAGGAGATCAGGTTTTAGCACATCTTAGGAAGGAAAGGTTCCCTAGGGGAACATACAACAAGTTGAAGATGAAAAAGATAGGACCCTGTAAGATCTTGAGGAAGTTTGATGCAAACACCTATGAGATTGAGTTGCCAGATGGTGTGGGAATTTCACCCATATTCAATGTTTCATACCTGTATCCGTACAGGAAAGATGACACAGAAGGGTCAGAAGCTCAAGGAAAAATTCAGTGGGAGAAACAGATGCCTGTGGCAGAAAAGCCGCAGATGGAGAAAATTGTTGATTAGAGGATTGACAAGAAGACCAGAAGGAAAACCTATTTTGAGTATCTGGTCAAATGGAAGGGACACCCAATCAAAGATCCCAATTGGGAAAATGAAGCTGCTATCCAGAAGCAGGGAAAATTAGTAGAGGAGCTCATGGACAGGAGTCCATGAATTTTTTTCAAGGGGAGTATGATGCAAGAGCATCGTTGGGAAGCACACAGAGGCAAGACCACTCATCATGTGAGAGTTCTTCCAGAACTTCAACGTTGGCAGTCGTAGTCGATTTTGAAATCTGCCTTAACTCAACACCAAAATTTACCTTTGGAGGCACGCTTGAACCAGTGCCAAATTTTACCCTTTGAGGCACGTTTTGAAAATCACAAGCAGAGTAGGAGTTTCCACTATGGCTCTGGAGTGCGACTGGACTAAGATAGCATAGGATGAATTTTAGAGTAGGCAAGTAGCCAGGGGAAATCCTAGAATTTTTTTTGAGTTAAGTAGAAGTTTGTACACCCAGATAGGGGGGCTACAATACAGAGAGAAATTAGTTGTAAGAGAGAACTGTGAGTTAGCAGGAGATCTCAGTTTTTGGGTTACTGTAATTTGAATGTATTTGGTAACCGTTTCGACACTTGGGAATAGAACAAAAGCAAAGATTGATCCAAATGCGTGTATGTGAATTGTATTTGCGATTTTCCTGTTATTTATGTTTTCATGAACAAGTGAATGAACCTCCACAAAGGAGAACGGAACTGTGACTGTGAGTTTTCAATTTCAATTGTTTCTCTTCATTTGAAGCTCTGCAAGGTGTGCATCGAGCCAGAGAGGAACGCAAGGAAATCGGGAGGAATTTCTTTGTGAGAAACACTATGGATCTGAGTTATCGAAATCCCTCAGACGGAAGGAGTGTGCGTGAAATCGAAGTCTGGACCAGACAAAGCTCATGAGGAACAACAAATCGAAAAGTGTTATCGAGATCCAGGAACCCATTCCCCGGAAGAAGTGAAGGCTGAGCCTTAGAAGACTTAGAAATTCTTCTGATTCTGAAGCGAGTGAGAGCTCAGAAGGAGGAATGTGAGACCCCGCAAGATGTTGGATCAAGTGGAGTTGTGAGGAGGTTAGGGAGGAGGAATATATCTAACCGTATATCTGGAAGGTGTTGTGAGCAGTTGATCAAGCACCTCAAGATTTCAGCATTTCGGTAACCAAGAGTACAAGGGTCAACAATGTGGGACTCTCGACCAGTGGAACCCCAAAAAGATTGGAGCCATCAGATCTTTGAGGACCTAGAGCTGTTGATATGTAGTGGGGGATATTTTGTGGTTTCGGTGACCGGGAAGAGGAGTGGACAGCTCCGTAAGACACAAAGTCATGAAACGTGAAAAACTGAAATAAGCGTAGCCGTCGATCCAAGAGATATCTGAGCCGTAGATCTCGCGTTATCGGGATTTCAACATTCGTGACTTGGAGGGGTCAGGCGCCTTGTATCGTAGGTTTTGATACTGTGAACCATGACGTGCTTTTGTGGTAAATATTGTGGTCACAGGTGTGTGGTCACGTGATTTGGGAAAATGGAGGAGCTAACCTCCGTTAGCCCTCATCAGAGTTTCGGGACTTGGAGGATCCAAGGACTCGTCGTATTGGAAAGCCTGAGGTCATGAAACACGGCGTGCTTTTTGGGCCAAGTCCATGGTCGTGCCCACGGTCACCAGGAGTGGAGAGCACGATCCTAGCGCTTGGTCACTCAGGTGAACACAAAGAAGGACCTGTGGATTTGAAGAGGAAGGTTCCAGCTCGGAACCAGAAGAGCCATTTAAGCCCTGAACCAAAATATCTTTATCAGGAGGTCGCGCAACCCTCAGGAGGGATAGGGGGTCTGCATCAACTTACCTACTTCATGTAACTTGAATATTTTTGCACATATAATAGTCTCATTGCCTCGAAACCATAATTCTATTCATTGTGATATTTACCAACACTAAAGGGTTTGAATGGATATTATTTGATTTGATTTTTATCATTATAAATTTAACCTCAAAATGTTTTTTTTTAATTTCTATTACTGATTATAAGTATGAACATTGTTTGGCCTATATTACTCATCACGAGTATGAGCCAAATTTGGCCTATATGAAGCCTTTGAATTTACCAACACTTGCGAGGTTTGAATCAAACACCATTTCACCTCCTTGCATTGGATTTAAAATATTAAAATAGCACCATACTCAAGCATAAGCAATCTATCATGGCTCGTTTGATTTTTTTTTTAGTTCTTGTCTTACCTTATAAATGATTGCATAAGCTTTAGTTTCAGGTTATGTTTCCCATGTATGTCATATATTGATGATTTATGTGGTTGTGGGAATCATGCTTCATTAGTTCAAATCCAAAACCCATATGAATTTGATCCCAAAACCCATATGAATTTGCTTCATTAAGAGTGTTTTACAATGAAAAACATTTTAAGAGTTGTGCCTAATTTCACATGCTTACTATTAATCACTTACATAGAATTGGGCCTTTACTAGCACTTTTGCAAACACAATTTGCCTCATTTGTTAGCCAACATGTGTTCCCTCACTTTTTCACTCTTTCTATAACCAACTATAAAAGGATCATAAATCAATGCATTAGATAGATGCACTATTTTTCTTCAATCATAATCCAGTCAGTTTATGATTGCTTGAATATGTTGGGTCAATAAGGTTGATTGTAATTTGCATTTGCATTTATATTTGGTTTGTTAGATGAGTTTTTGGAGTTGTGGCTCCCATGACCCAAAAAGGGGATATGACAAAGGGCCATAGATGTATGAAGGGGTGGGAGAAGGAAAATAATAATGTTTTATTTTCATTTTAATGCAGAATTAGATTAATTTTCCAAATTATACCAAATAGGCCATTTGTACTTGGGTGACCCAAATATCCAACCATCTCTATTTCCATTTCCACCTAATTTGTAGCCTCACTTGAGCATATCCGAGATAAACCTTATTGTTCCGCCTACTAATGATGGCTAGAACCCTAATATTACTCCATATTTCATTGTTAAAGATAGATGGGGAAACCCACAATTGGATCTTGTTATCCCGAGAGCCCCTAAAATTGCACCCTTTGATTTGATTATACTAATTTGAAACCAAATTACCAAATATGTAGAGGTCCCCACTCTTGTACCAACTATTATTGATAAAGGAAACAATTGAAGAATATGCAAGTTCCATCTATGCCTCTTTAGGACCCCTAAAATGATCCTATGACATTCCCTGTTATTATGAAATCTGGTGATATCACTTCCATTGTTGATCATGTTTCTAGTTGACCCTACCACATCCATTTTTCCTTCACCACTCAATTGTTCAAATATGATACAAGGATGATTATTTATTTTGAGGATATGCACTTAGAGGTATACATCCTTATGTATCTTTCTTTGAGTGCCCATTTCCAATTTCCCTTAAATGATTCTTGGTCATCCACAAGGTGAAGCCCCCATGATCCTTGTGAGTATTTAAGATGTGTATGGTGGTCTCTATAATCATAAAAGTTTACTATGTTATAAATGATGACATTTGATTCAATGTTGTATAGGTGTACTAAGTGAACTATGACATTTGCATGGTATTTTTAAAATTTGGGCCATTTTACTTCCATTTATCTGGATAATTAGCTCATACTTTTTGTCATTAGCAGTGCACAGATAGTAATCTATCAAGAAATTATTTCTTTGCTTAAAACCTCTTGCTCCTTCCCAAATACAATTTTCATCGAAGTTGAAATTCTTGCATTAATTTTCCTCTTGAATGATTTAAAGAGTTGAGTCGAAACGCCATCGTTTTCATGACCAATCCTTTGAGTAACAACAACCTAAAATCAAGCTGTAATTAAAATTTATCTACCGAATTTTCTAGGTCTCTTCAAACCCATGTTAGCTTAGGTGTAGAGATTTGTAATAGGATTGTGAGAATAAATTTCCAAAGCTGCTAAACAAACATAAAGCTTTGAGTAAAGGGAGTGAAATCTAGTTTCTATATCACTGACTTTGGGAAGCCCTTCTAACACAAGGGTCAATCATGAGGTCGCATTGGGGCCAATAGAGTAATCAACCCTGCTTTGTTGGTCTTGGTTTCGACTGTTGAATTCCCCCCCTCTACTTTGATATAGTAGGTGGTACCATAGAGGCCATAATATTTTAGACTTCCTACCTAAGGTGACAACACAGGGAAGGTGGTCTTGTACTTGGGATAGACGTTAGATAGACTCACTCAGACTCCTTGGAAGGTTTCCCACTTCTCGGTAAGGTAACTTGCACCAGGGCGTTAGTTCATTAATAAGGTTGTCAACGTAACTTTTCCACCTGCCGAAACTCATCCCCTTCGCGCATCGATCCTGGGATGTTGGATTCCAACACCAACTAGTGCTTCTTTCTGAGAAGGTTTGTTTGCATGCTTGACTCCTAGATTAATTAGTGTGTGCTAGATAATACAAGTGTGAAAGAGTAACACTATGGTAATCATTATGAGCTTACTGTGATACCAACAAGATACTAGTAATGAAGTAGAACCATTGTA